>BROG01001664.1:15000-34930 GCA_030159075.1 Atrina japonica | reverse complement strand
TGCAATATTCTAACAGCAAACACATGCACTTTACAGTTTTGCTAGTGTTACTATGGTTGCGACAAAATTTCAAAAATTATTTTCAGTATCAATGCTTGCGATCATTGTTCGTTCAGCCATGAAATCGACATCTTTAGCAGTGGTCCAATTGTGCTGTCAAACATTGAATAAAGATCTCTTTCTCAAGTTAAATTAGCTGTATGTAACCTATACATGTACACTGTATATAAAAATATCAGATGTCAAAGTATACATCTTTAGGATGTCCAGCAAAAAGATACATATCTGGTAAAATTGGACAAACACGGACCACTGTAAACCAAGAGGTTGGATCAGGTGTCATGGGGAGAGTAAGCACCGCCTGTCGACCGGACACACCTGCCGTGCAGTCAAATCCAAATGAAAAATGTGCAAAAAACTGAAATATTTCTCAGATTTACTTCATGTCTATATATATATATATACATATATATATATATAGTAGATTATATATATATATATATATATATATATATATATATATATATATATATATATATATATATATATAATATACATGAATTTTACATGATTCTTTTATATAATAAAATATATATTTCAGAATAATACGAACCACTGTTAAATAAGACCTGGTTGCCCTTAAGAAATTATCCGAACAGTTTATGATAAATATGTAAAGATGAATTCTTGGACAAATTATGAGATAGGAATTCAACACACAAGCACCTTTTTCAGAAAACTGACTGAGAAATTTGGAAGCCCGAAAAGGCAATTACGAAATTCATACCTATCCATCCTCTAGGATATCGCATCGATTGTCCCTCTGTGTCAGCGATCGTAATACACATGGGGACATTTTCACTTGTACATGTCCCAAGGTGGGCAATATTAGCTTTCAGACAATATGGGGACCTGGTTATCTTCTCAAAAGTACCTCTAAACGAAGTGAAATTCAGTGACGGACAAAGGCCAAAATCTTAATATTTCGGTGTATTCCATTTTTCTTGATTGAATTTATACCAAACGGATAATAACTAAATATACGTTTTTTTTAGTAAAAATATATAATTACTAACCTTCTTACAGCACATTCTCAAAAGTATTATGTCACGAGGAGTCAAAATGTTAAGATTTACACTTGTTTGTGTTTACATACCTGATATTGCAGTGTTAAACGGAATATACACACAAGAGGAACGCCATCGAATTTAGGACACCAATGGAATTAGAACCTTCGACGATATATCAGGTAACCTGTTGATAAACGTTTAATTCATTTTCAATTTACTTTTAACAAGAACATTTATGAATATGTTGTAAGATTGTAAAACAATATTAAAACCTCTAGCATACTGCATTCCACTGAAACATGGGTTTGTTAAATGTACACTATAAGTAGGTTCTTCTATCCACCATTGAAACTGACCGACACCAAATAACTGAAAAATATTGACGTAACGTTAAACAATATTTAAGAAACATAATTTCCATGTTAATGTTAAAATATGATTGCAAATCCCTTGCATGCTGTTATTTATCTACATACAAATTATCAGATATTCCTGTTGTTGCAGACTCTGTATGCATTCATTCCAGGCTATGATGTTCGTTTTGTTTGCTCATACAACGATGATAACAGAGAAAGTCCCGAAAAAAAAGACGTAGGCTAATACTAGACATCAATGTTTCCGTACCTATTCTTGTTTAAGAACTGATAAACATACACAATAAAAGGGTATCAGATACCAATTCAGAACATATTACTACTGTCATGTCAGGCATGTCAAAATCACATTAATGAGTTAAAACCTAGTTTTTTTTCTCAGTTAAATTTAATTTATCCTGTAACTGACATTAACTGGAGAAACACTACATTCAACTTAAAAAAAGTAGGTTTAACTCCGGCAAAATCACAAAAAATAAGTTAAACATTTGTTGAACTTTGTTTTTATCCATTTAATCCAGGTTTTTCTCATTAATCCATATTAACTGGACAAAAACTATGTTTAACTTAAAAAAATGGATTTACTCCAAAATTATCAGACTGAGTTAAACCTAGTGCCTACCCAGTCAATGTGGATTTCGAGAAAACAAATGTGGTAGATGGATAAAATATGTTTAACTCGTAACCCACATTAACTGCGTATTTATTTCGAGAAGAAAAATAATACCAATCGTCGGCCCCACAGCTTACACGGATCTAGTCAAAATACTTTATAGTGATGCTTTTTGACCAGAGGTTCTATTATGGGGAATATTTCCATCAGAAATCGACTTAATGCTTACTTTTGAAGTTAACACACGGTGTCCTACCATATGCTTACGGTAGATACTAATTAAAAAACCACGCCTTCTTTGAAAGTGTCGAAAGTACCCCAGTACAGATTTGCAGGCGTCTTGTTATCAAAGTACTTAATATTTTGTTACGTATATAATTAAAAGTTTAACCTACGGATACTATTGAACACAAAAGCAATATGGAAATATCATCTTCACCTAAAAACATCTATATAATTTCCATGGCAAGGGTAGTGTCTTAAGGAATTATGTTGTAATGTTATTACCTGTTAACTCTGTAACTGTTGTAGACTCGGACCCAGGATGCATTTTTATAATGTACGATGTTCGTTTCATTTTACTGGAAGAATTGTGGCAACGTTGAATTTCCTGAAATAGGAACGTGGAGTTGCCAAAATCAAAGGAATGTTCAAGTAACGCCCTGTTTTATAGCATTTAACAAGCTAGATGGTATGACGATATCGGGAGCCACTTAAGGACAGTTATCATCCGTCATTCAGTAAAACATTTATTGAAACACATGTTTCCTGAATACTTGTAACGTACTGACATATGAAAGTGACCAAAACAAATGTTGCAGCACTTGGTATACTAGCAGGAATTTGATTTGACATTGACAATGCCCATTCAGCTTTGTGACAAAAAAGTTATTGACACATGACATTGTGAGGTCATGATATTTAAATATAGCAGACAGTTAAGGAGTCGAGTTGCTGAAGCGTTTTCATACACAACCTCCGATGAACAATGATAATTCAAACCTGCAATGATTACATCCAGTAGTTCTGGATATTTATGAAAGACAGATGGTATTTTGAGATGTAAACTCTTCCATTGTTAGTAATTGTTACAACCGTGTCACTGAAAAAAATATTGTTTTGGAGGTTGTATGCCTACAAAACGAATTGGCAACTGTACTAAACATTCTGGGATAATTGACACAGGAACGATATACAAACATCAAATCCATGTAAGATAGGGATATTTCGAATACGAACAATGCAGAAACAACATTTTTATAAACAGAACGACACAGAAACATTACATTATATGTAAATTGGGTGATTAAGCACAGAAACGATACATAAACATTACATCAATGTAAAACGGCGAGACTGAACACAGGAACGACATACAGACATACCATCCATGTAAAAGGGAGAGAATAATCACAGGAACAATACAGAAGTATAGCATCCTTGTTAAAGGAAAGACACGGAGACATTACATCCATGTAAAACGGGGGAAATAAACACAGGGACGATACACAATCATTGCATTCTATGTAAAATGGGAAGATTAAACAAAACAACGATACAGAAACTTTACATCCATGTAAAAGGAACGATACATTACAAAAACATTACATCCATGTAAAAGGAACGATACATTACAAAATCATTACATCCATGTATTCATTGCATTGTTGTCAACGTGTCACAACGTTCCCTCCACGTTCCATCAGCAACAACGCTGAAAAAAAGTTAAGAACACCAAAAATAAATATGCATAGATAAGGTGCAATATTGTGATAGGACTTTTATGCCAATTATGATAAGAATATGTGGCTACTTATACTCGTTTGGGTGTCCAATAACCTGGTTAACATTTATCCCCGATTGATGTATTCGCCATGTTACGAAAATGTTTCTAAGTATAAAGTCAAGAGAACTACATGCATGATGTGTTTTAAACATGTCTAGTCAAACAAATTTTACATCCAAATTCCTTCGTTAAAGTTTTGGATATCAACCGGAAGCCAAAGTTTTAATTAGGAACATATAAAGTAGAACCGTGTAGAAGTCCTGATATCTAGGTACTATACAACAGTGCGAAGCTTAAATGTTTCATTATTATAAAAGGATAACATTGATACTTTTTTTTTTAATTTTGGTTACCTTTCGTTGTTTCGTCCCAAAAGAACGACATTCACTATACCATGTCAACAATAATTTAATGATATTATATCCATTCTTTTGAGCAATTTTAAAGATTGACTCCAATATAACATACTTACTGATCAATCATGAAATATCCCAAACTGGGAGATATTGCAGTAAATTTGAAGTTGATAAACAGTTGGCAAAGCTTTTAACTCCCTGACCACTGTAGTCGCAATTGAACTCAATTCAAACAATGGTCAAGTCCGCTGGCATAATCCAGGAATGTTTGATTTGGCATCCCGATTTTACAATTTTACAAATTAGTATTAATAGGAACAAAACAATTATCTTCTATTAAGTTTTGGATTGAGTAGTCTTATAAAGAAATCTTCTTTGGCTATTCTTACTGCTTGTTCTTCAGTCCACATTTTGAAGAAGGGAAATATTTTAAATTTCCCCCTTCCGCATGTTGCGAAATGTTCGCAGCACGGTGTATTACGTACCATGGGATCCTTCATTTGTTATGTATGCACCCTTACGCGCGCTGTTAGTCTTCCGGTTTGGCCGATGTATAATTTTTATAGCCACTATCTTGTAACGTCACTATGACGTCATAGTTAACAATAGTATCTTAACAACATGTATTCTGTCTGAAGAGCCTGTAAAGGCGAAAGCGCTTACAGAAATTAAAGGAGAAAATTATGAAATGTGACGTTTTGAACTTATTCTAAATATATAATCATCTGTACCAAGCTTAACTTTAACTTTATATATATATATATATATATATATATATATATATATATATATATATATATATATACTTGTAAAGAAGGGAAGCTGGTATGGAAATATAATGAAAACTCCAAATCTTTATTAACAATATAATATAATTGAATACGAAATAATGTTTGTTACACATTCATAAGCCTAATACGAAAATACCCCTAACTGGTATATTCCATCAATACCCGACAATGTCAAAATTTGATCCCTTGAATATGTAATACCAATAACGTGATATTCGTATATGTTTGTTTTTCATAAAAAATATTTTCAAATACTTCTCTATACCAATTTTAACAACAAATTGACGGTATCGAATTGTTTGTTCTTCAAGAGTTATCTCCCTGTGTATTCTTGTACCTTATGTTTTCACGGTGACTGGTATGTGTCATTCCCATGTTTCTACCTTTCACTCCAAAATATAGGCTTATGTCTTTCTAACTGCACGCATAATAATCAACAAGCTATTTTGCATTTTCCTAGTTTTATTTTTGTTTATTGATGCCAATGCAGTGGGATACATTTAGTGTCATGTCATAAAACTACGGACCTTGATTCATAAATAGAATACCTATGCGTCTTCATCTCTCTCTATCTGTTTCAATTTATCTGGCCTTTAAATTTCACAAAAGACGCTTGGACAGATCCAAGATCGTCATACCGCAGTAGATGGGTTTGTCCAATTTGACGGTGGTCGGTTTGAAATGGAGGAAGACCGTGCCGTCGTTGATCTTGGTCAACCTGTCGTAAGCGGGCGAGGCGATCATCTTTCGGATCTTTTTATCTCCGTCGTTGGCGGTGACGAGTCTTCAAACTCTGTTCTCGTTTTCCGTTTGTTTTCCATGGTCTTTCCGAAGACGGCGTTGTTCATGAGCTTGATGAAGTCCTTTTCGAAATCTTTTTTAGCGCATTGACGCAATCGAGTGTTTTTTTCAACGTAACCCGCGAGCCACGGCTCTTCGTCGAATTGTAGAACTCTGTGCACTTTCGTCAGTGTCATGCCCAGCTCCAGATAAAGCTTTAACGTCTCGTAGTGCACGACGTAGTCCTTCTTGTCTCGGAGATTGGGAATGAGCCTCGACGAAGAGGCAGGGGATAAAACGAGGAAGACGTCGCGTCACATTCCGTCGGGATACTGCTACGTCGTCGTCTGGAATCGGAGAAGGGCGTCGAGAAGATCGAAGAGCCCGTGCTCTATCGCGGCGATGACGTCTTGAAACATTTCTTAGATAATCTGAAACGAGAAGAACAAAAGATTAACGGCGTCGCGAAAAAGGAGCTTCACATGAGCCGGAAGGATAGAAGAAGTTTGAGAAGGCGACTCACTGCTACATCTGCGGAGACGAATTCTCGGGAGATCCTTGCAAGTGGAAAGATCTGTGGACTCGAAGAAAGAAACTTCTTCGGGAACGGGAAAATCTGCCCAGTCTGTCCTCTCTGGGAACGCGACATTGCCACCACGTCGGATCCGGTCTACCCTGTCCGATCTGGAATGGTATCGCGAACGTCGCGACGCCCATAAAGACCGAGATCGACGACATCATGAAAGAGATCGGGACATTTCGAGCTCGTCAAGGTCAGAGATCACAGTCACACATCCGGCAAGTTTCGGGGGGGGGCCGCGCACAACAAGTGCAACAGGTTTTTGAGAAGGGCAAAGCACATCCCCGTCGTCTTTCACAACCTGCGAGGATACGATTCTCATCTGATATTATCCGAGATGGAGGTGGACGAGTCCGTCAACTGCATTCCGATGAATCAGGAGAAGTTCATCAGCTTCTCCATCGGTTTCTTTGCGATTCATCGGACAGTTTCCAGTTTTTGTCGTTGCGGTCTGGAGACGCTGGTTAAAAATCTAAAGGACTATCCCATCACGAAATCCGTATTCGAGGAGGAGGACGTCTCGCTCCAGACGAGAAAGGGAGTCTATCCCTACGAGTACATGGACTCTTTCGCCAGGTTCGAGGAAACATCCCTGCCGCCCAGGGAAGCCTTCTACAGCACGTTGTCGGACACTCACATCTCTCCGGCGGAGTACGATCACGCTCAGACCGTCTGGCGCAAACGCGGATGCAAGACACATGGGCGATTACCATGATCTCTATCTGAAGACGGACCGTGCCTGCTGGCGAGACGTGATTTCGAAGAGTTCCGCAAACATCTCTCTGAACCACTACGCGTTGGATACCGGCTCAATACATTTACACAGCCCCGGTTTGGCCCTGGGGACGCTGGCGTTACTCACTCTAAGATCGAGTTGGAGCTGTTCACCGATTACGACATGCATCTGTTCGTGGAAAAGGGGATCAGAGGCGGGATCACCTACGTCCCGCACGTTTATTCTAAGGCGAACAACAAGTACTTGAAAGATTACGATCCCGATTGACCCTCCAAAGTACATCATGTATCTGGACGCCAACGCTCTTATACAGCGAAGCCATGAGTCATCCCCTACCTTGTCGCGCAAGACTTCGAATGGGTCGATGGGCGTCTCCGATCCGTACTACCATCCGCCGGAAGGAAAGGGTTTCATTCTCGAAGTCGATTTAGAGTATCCAAAAGCATTGCATGCATAATAATTATCCGCTGGCTCCGGAGGACGATGCAGTTCGATCCGAACGATCTGTCCGACTATCAGAAAACGCTGATGGAGGAGTACGAGATGCGCGACGCGGGGTCCCAAGAAGCTCATTCCCAATCTCCGAGACAAGAAGGACTACGTCGTGCACTACGAGACGTTAAAGCTTTATCTGGAGCTGGGCATGACACTGACGAGAGTGCACAGAGTTCTACAATTCGACGAGAGAGCCGTGGCTCGGCGGGTTACGTTGAAAAATACACTCGATTGCTGTCAACAAATGCGCTAAAAACGATTTCGAAAAGGACTTCTTCAAGCTCATGAACAACGCCGTCTTCGGAAAGACCATTGAAAACAAACGGAACAGAACAGAGTTGAAGATCGTCACCGCCAACGACGGAGATAAAAAGATCCGAAAGATGATCGCTTCGCCCGCTTACGACGGGTTGACCAAGATCAACGACGGCACGGTCTTCCTCCATTTCAAACCGACCACCGTCAAATTGGACAAACCCATCTACTGCGGTATGACGATCTTGGATCTGTCCCAAGCGTCTTATGTACGGTTGGTATTACAAGCACTGAAGGCCCAGGTACGGCGTCGACTGCGATCTGTTGTACACCGATACGGACTCACTGCTGGTGGAGATACGGACGGAGGACGTCTTACCGAGACATGCTCGAAGACGAAGACGAATACGACTTTTCCAATTTCAAAGACGATCATCCATCATGTACCGCCGAAATAAAGATAAGAACAAGAAGGTGATCGGCAAGTTCAAAGACGAATGCGGAGTGGGGAAACCCATCAAAGAATTCGTCGGTCTGAGACCCAAGATGTACGCTACGTTGATGGGGCGACGATAGCGTTACCAAACGAGCGCAAAAGGTGTGAGGGGACGATGCGTCTTGAAAAATAAGATAGATTTCCACGACTACAGGGAGGCTCTCTTTCACGACGTCAGGACTTCGCATCCGATGCACAGTCCTTCGATCGTTCAAAACAGATCATCTACGGGATCCGACAGGAAAAGACGTACGTTGGATCCCCTGGACACTTAAAACTCCGCATTCGGGGAGGATCGCATTCACAACTTATGCCTTCGATTTAAATAAACAATTTATAATCCCTATGGATTATAAATTATTGCTCGACGATTAACAACTCTTCTCGCACGAAACCTCTCTCTGGCGTTTTAGGATTTCTACCGGGAGTGTGTCTTTCAGGGTAATAGACGTCGATGCCCTGTATATTAAACTGTCGATCGATCTCGTGTTTGTCCCCACGCTCCAGATGGAATCGGTTCGCCCTGCGCTTCTGTGGAAGTATAGATAATTTCTCGTGATATCGCCTTTTATTCGCCTCGGCGGGCAGATAGAGATAAATCGGACCTTGTTTTTTAAACGGACCTATCGGCGATTCAACGGGAGTGTGAGACAACGATGGCCTCGGGAGGTTGCGTCTCGTCGTTTGATCGCTTTCACGACCGGTACCGAATATCGTTCCACCCATTCCGTGTTCACCTTCTTCGTGGTCTTCAACCTTTCCCATCTTATCTCGGTCTTCATCTCTTGGTTGGGTCTGATAGGTGAATAGCCGTTCACCCAACGTCTTGTTGAATCGCTCGACGATGGCCTGATCGCGATGAACGGTCGAACCCGTTCCGTCCTTATTTTCGTTGTCGTGACGTTTCATGAGCGTGCGGACCTTTCCATCATGAATTCTTTACCGGGATCGACCTGCAGCAACTTGGGATACGTCAATCGTCGTTCGTTAGATCCGTTCGAAAGCGTTCGCCACGGCCTCGCTGCTTCTCTTGGTCAGCGCTTCCGCCTCCGTGTACCGTACCGTAGCCCCACGTCGACCACCGTCAACGACTCCCAATACACGTATTTGTACGTCTTTCCGTCCACCCTTATCGTGCGGCAGATACAATGAGATCGGCCTGGTGAATGTCGTTTTTTCTACCACAGCGTTCGAATCGGGTCTCACGATCTTCTTGGGAGCGGGGAGAATAGATTTGCCACACGTCTTGTTTTTTTAAAAAATCGAAGGCTTTCCCTTCTCGCTGACGTTGGCCGCCTTGGCCAATGTCTTGATGGCGGTCTTCCCCTTCCAATATACCTTTAGGGCTGTAATAGATTCTCTTCCATGTTTTTAGTTTACGCGACGTATTTTTTTTAACGCCCGTAGAAGACGAGAACAAGTTCCCGTCCCGATCACCACGATGAAGAGTTCCTTGTCTTTTTGTTCTTCCGAGGGTTGATAGAAATCGCTCAACTTCGCAACCCCACCCCCGTTCGGGAGCCATCGCCTCTTCGTTCGTCATCCGCGAGTAGAGTGACATGGCGGCAGTTACTTCTTTGTAGGTGTATCAGCGCATGTCCTTCTTCTTGAGTCTCTCGTTGAGAGAAAATCTTATCGTTTCGTGCGTTCATGATTTCCACTGATCTCTGGCCTTGGTCAAGTTTTTCCCATCGCCTCGTCGTGTCTCTTTTGTTCTTCGTGAAATGCGATCGAGAATAGATTGAAAATTTGCGATCGTTTTTTAGAGAGGCATGATTTAGAGCTAATTGACTAATGCACCGCCCCATGGGCGCGGCATCATCGTGATCGTTTTTAAGAGGAGTTGTTTAGTTTTTCAAATTTTCATGATCTATCTTTACTCGGCGGGGATGATGCCCTTCTTGACCAACATGTCTTTGGTGGGTACAGGGCGAGCGCAAACTTTCCAGGAGGATCATCCCAAAGTCCTTCGGGGGTCTAGATCCATCTTGGGCGCCTTTTTGTGGCGCATCTTAAAGATTTCTTGGAAGAGTACCCCGGTTTGCGCGTTATCCCCGATTGGCAATTCCCGTACTGACGGCCCGCGTGATACCACGGTCATTGTTGATCAAATCTTTTTTCGCTCATTTTAAAGACGAGAAAAAAATTATTTATCGGGGTTTTAACCTCTTCTTCTTCTTCTCTACAAATCGTGGACGTAGTGGACGTTAGCTTCCACTACTTGTGCGATCATGGCAACGAATAAAATAACTCGTGGTGATGATCCCGACGCCATCAACGCCGCCCTTGTGTGTTCATGAATGTTCTCAGTGTCTCGTTACACATATTTTTTTAGTAAAAAAAATTATTTAATACATTTCATGGGGGATTGGGTTTCGATTCTTTAGGTTTTGGAGGAGGCGGCGGCGGTTGTTTTTTAGTGTAGATCAGCAACAATCCGACGACCGCGAGTCCGCCGCCTGCTAGCCATTTCCAGCTATCCTGGCTATTAGCATTGCTATCCTGGCTATTAGCATTGCTATCCTGACTATTAGCATTGCTGTTAGCATTGCTATCCTGGCTATTAGCATTGCTATCCTGGCTATTAGCATTGTATCCTGACTATTAGCATTGCTATTAGCATTGTTATCCTGGCTATTAGCATTGCTATCCTGGCTATTAGCATTGCTATCCTGGCTATTAGCATTGCTATTAGCATTTGCTATCCTGGCTATTAGCATTGCTATATCCTGGCTAATGGCTTTACGACTCCACCCTCTTTTGCGCCCCCTTCTTCCCCGCTTCCTGACGTTTCGAGTTCTTTTTCCTTATGACTTCTTCCAGATTCATCGTCTTTTTCTATATCCTCCGATTTTTTAAACCCCGTTATATATCGGCTAGACGTGGCGGTTATGCTGAGAGGTGCCAAATAGGCGTTTAGCGCCGAAGTTGTGTGATACAGACTACAGCACACTTCGCCGATGGCCGCGGTCTAGGGAACGGGTCTTCGTTCAGCTCTTCGATCAGTCTGGGCTCGTTTTTCAAGTCGAAAAAATATTTAAAACCCTGGGCATACAGAGTGATGAAGGAATTGGTGATCGATTTGCTCATGCGCATGCCGAGCCGTGCGTTTAATAGACGATTCAGGTTTTCCAGCATCTTGTCGTTCATCTTTTCCAATTCGGCACTTGTCACGTCTTTTCCTAGAAAATGACGCGCGCGTCCGGATCCGACGATGGTCGACAGCCTGTCTTTGGTAGATATATCCGTCGTACCGGCGGTGTTCGTTAATATCTCGCCCACGTTCATCGTTTTTAAGAGAGATACATTTTTTTATAAAGACTGCAAAAGTTTTTCGTCAGCCATCGTTCCGTTCGGTGATAACGTTCTAATCGTAGTAGATGCAGAATCATGAACAGTAAGAGTAACACCCATACCGCGAATAAACGAGAGCAGGGCAAAGACGAGCATTTCAGTGAAACGTTTCATTTTTTTTTATAATACTCAGGCTTAATGAGATTTGAATTTGTTTACGAGGTCTAGGAGCTGTTTGCGCAAGTCCTCCGTCTCTAGGTTCGACTCCTTTTTTACGGTCTTGTATTTGGAATACAGTTTGTCCTTCATCTCGCGATACTTGGTCAGCTCATGGGACACGGTGGCGAATTCTTCATCCGTGATCTTCCCGTCCTCGAGCGCGCGACTCACCTGATCCGAGATCGAGTTCAATTTACTCTCCGCGAGTTTGATGATCTTGAGGTTTGTTTTTCCGATTTCTCTTCAACAGTAATCGTCATTTCTGACTACCTTCATGGTCCAATCCCACAGCGCCCACGGCCAGGGCCACGATCTGGAGAGGTAAGCCCGCGATGGGTTATGATAAAAACCGAGTCCGCCGACGACGACGCTTCCCGCGATCAGAGTCCCATCGAAGCCGTCGGCGGGCATTTGTTCACGATTCGTTTATACTTTTTGTGCATGCTTTTCCGCGTCTCGATCTCTCGCCGAAACGTCTGTTCGATCTCGCCGATGCGTTTGAGACGATAGTGTTGCGGATCGGGTTCTAACGTCGGGTATAATGTATTTTCTTCTTTACTCATCCTCTTTTTTTAAAGGGAAATTTTTATATGTCGAGAACGACGACGCCGTTGACGGACCCCGATTTCGATCCTTTGTTCACGCCAAAGGTGAGGACGTCGCCCGACGCCACCCGTAACGGTGGATTCAACGGGACGATCTCGCCGGTCTTGGTCTGAAAGGTCCTGTATTCCACGTCGTTCACGACAAGGGCGTCACGTCCAGTTCCCCCAAAAAATCCCAGACGGATGACGTAACCGTCGAACAAGATCGTCGTACCCAGGGCGGCCCTGATTCTTCCCGTTTTTAGTCACGTCGAATTGGAAACGTGTTCATGATGCGACGGTTTTTGGCCAACGCGGTGATCTCCTCTTTGGCATCATTGATGTCTTTCAAGAGTTTCTCATTCAGATCCTCCACCAGTTCTTCCCTTTCCAAGTCTTCAAAATAGAATCCCGATCTAGACATTCCTTTTTATTTTTAGATTTTCTTAAATTCCAAGAGAATGTGAACGGGATAGCCGTGTTGATTGTCGATGTGGGGGTTACCCTCCTCGTCTTTTAGACGTATTGTTTAATTCCGAGATGCGATCGGCGTCTCAACGTTAAGAACACGGGATGTTTCGACGTCTTTTTCGTACAACTCGGAAAATTTCACGTTGGGACATGGCAGGGACATGACGATGTCCTTCACGCGTACCGTCTCTGATGCCCTCCTCCAACTCGTCGAGATGAACGTTGAGGAGTTCCACCGGTTGCAGGTTGATGCTGCTGACTCGAGGAGATGGTCCCGCCGAGAGCCACATTCGCGCGAATGCCGAGAATCTTGCCGATTTCCGACGGAAGCTCCACCGCCATACTGCTCGAACCGTCGATTCTCAATCTCGTGGTGGTCTTGTCCAGGAATACCTTGTCGAAGTATTTCGCGAGAATTCGTCGTAGGTCGGTGAAGGTGTACGATCCGGCATGCACGCTTTGGACTTTAGGTCTGTCTCTACCTTTGACGTAGCGTATCTCCACGTCTTTCCGCACGTTGTACAAGCCGTTGTAAAAACGGATGGACCTTGACGCCCACGCACCACTCACCGTTCGCGTTGTCGATGTAGCGAGAGAGTTTCATGGGTTTTCCGATGTCCGTCACGAGATAGAACATGCTGTTTTTAATATTAATAAATCTTAACTAAAAAAGAGAATGAACGTCTACTCGTATAGAAAGAATCTAGATCTGTCGTCGTTCGACATCTACGTCAACGCAACCAAAAAGTTTCGCGCGTCGTTCGAGAACATCTTCGTCAAGTACGACAACCCGGACGTCTTCGAGGACGGCACGCCGAAGTACTACGCCATGCTGAAGCGGTGGTACCAGCATCCCATCGAGGGAACGATTCTCGGGCCAGAACCAGCTGAATTTCGCGGATTTTTTTGTGGTGCGCCACGACCGGATGCGGCGTGACGCTGGACATGGGAAACGAATCACTGTCCAAGTCGTTCTTCCATTTCCACATCTACTATCAGATCAGAAGGATCCTGCAGGAGATCGCCGCCCCCTTGCCCAGCGACGCTGACTTCGAGCACTACACGAACAACGTCGACGCGTCGGCGTACCAACGGATCTGTCGCGAATTCGGGGTGCCGGTCGACGCGGACTGGAAGATCATGGGGACCATCTTCGGGAAATACAACACGAAGTGGTCCACCTTCATCGCGAACCGACCGGAGGGGCTCACGCTTCCGGGTCTGGCCAGACTGGACGCATCCATTCGCGTCTTCGCCTGGGCGATCCTGGGTTCACAGGGGGAGACGAGCGCCGGTGCCACGTCGCTGGACGCCCAGAAGCAGTTCCTGGTCAACGTCGAGGACGCCATCAACCGACCGCTCGACCTGCCCGCCGACATCTCGCGCAACGAAGACTGTCTGAAGTACGCCAATTCCAAGCTTGACTACGTCGTCCATCGGGGCTCTAAATGCTGCCCAGCAACATGGAGCTGAACATCGGCAAGAACATCGCCGACTACAATAACGAGATCTTGATCGCCCCCGACACCGCGACGACGGGAACGAACGTCGACCTCAACGCGAAAACGTTCGCGCGGAATAAACCACCGTCGCCACCTCCCGTAGAGATCACACCGCAGTCGCTTCCCATAGAGATCACACCACCGCCATCAGCGCCACCGCTACAGGACAAGCCGTCAGACGATCACGAGGATCAGAAGGCCGCCGTCTTGGCTCTAGCGTTTACTTTCTTTTCTTCTCTTCGTCGAGTTTCGTTAACAACCAGGCCAACGACGAGCATGCCCAGCACACCATAGATGTTCTCCCAAACCACACTGCCGTCTTGCCGAGCGTCGACAGGATCCAGGACACGATGGCGCCCCAAGATACCCGGCAACGCCTCGCCGAACTTGAGGCGGCCAGTCTCGCGAGCAGTTTCCCGACCGCGTCCAGCTGTTTCTTGATCCATTCCCCCGCTCCACCCTCCTTGTTGGGAGGTGGTGGTGGTGGAGACGGTGCGACCGTCGTCGTCCCCGGAACGAGCAATTCGACCAAGAAGCCCACCGTCATACCGATCGCCGTCAGGATACTGAAGATGGTGATGCCCTGTTCTCTGAACAAATCAGCGATTCGTTCTCTCAAAGGGACATTGTCGTCGAGTAACCTCTTGAACGACTCTTTCATAGCGGTCAATTGCGATCGCAATTGACACTTTTGAGCATAAATAGCCTTGTTAAACCCTTCGAGTTCGTCGCGCACTTTCTCTATGGATTGCTCTGATCATTCGTTTGCGACTCGATCTTTCGGTTTCTAGATGAATTAATTCACCGCGAATGGTTTGTTGCCTCTTATCCAACCCCATCAGGTCTCTCGCGGGTAGTACGCGGTTTAAGTCCTCTATACTGTTAGATAATCTCTCCCCGTCGACCGCCAATTGCTTCTTGCATCTCGATGGCTTCGAAGTTACTCTCGTGGTCGCGTTTAGCCTTCGATGCCTTCGGTCTAATATCTTTTTTACCCAGAGCTTCGAGGAATGCGAGACCGTGTTTTTTCAACGTTCCCACAGCCAGGAATTTATTTGGATTACGTTTATCGTTTAATATAAAATCTGTTTATCTCCCCACTTGGCATATAAATTATTACGCTCATTCGGATGAAAATTCCATTGTTTCATCAGGCACAGCTCCAAATATATCTCTCCATTTATCGAATCGTGTAAAAGTTCTAAGACGTTCTCTTTGATTTTCTTGGGGCTTGGCGCATCCAACTGGCCCTCTAGAGTATTCCAAGGACCTTTTATAGTACCCCCAATGGTGGGTTTTGACTGGTCTTCTTCTATAGTAGGTACGTTGATAGACGTCTCTGTAGTAGTATTTTGAGAGACATCACCCTCATTCGGAGGATTATCTTGTATTTCAACGTCGTCGTCGTCGTACACCGGATTATCGTATATAAATATATCGTCAGCCATTTTTTAAAACGCTTTAATTTTTTTAGTACGTAATAAAAAAAAAAGATGATGAATTACGGACACATTCTCGATCCCGATAGGAAATTGCGCACTGCCTTCGGCGTGAAGGGTATACGTCAAACGGTGACCGTGTCCCACAATCCTTCGAGCATCGAAGAAAACCAAACGTTGACGGTTCGTTTTCCCAATCTGAGCGAGAACGACGTCATCGTCCCCAGAAGCACGAGACTATGCTTCGACATGGAAGTCGCCCGTGGAGGGTGGCGATCTCACCAAAACGGGTGTTTATAATAATCTGGGACGTAACACATCGTCAAGAAAATTCGAGGTGAAGATCTCGGGAAACACCCCGTTCAGACCATAGACGATGCAGATAAATTCTTCGTCTATAACGATCTTTGGAAAGTGGAACGAGTGTCGGTAACATGGCCCTATCAGGGGATACAGACTAACGATCTAAATATAATAAGAGCAAAACCCACCAGCTATAAAATACCCCGCGACACCTCCAACGAAGACTATGAAAATGTTGCGACGTTGGGAATCGCTTTTGCATTTCCCTTGGGATTCGAAATCTTGGAGACGAGCGAAACCCTTTTATCAAGCGGGTTTACAAGATCGTTTGGAATACATGCTGACGTTTAACGACGCCATACACGTCGTTTTGACGGACCCCGACGACGCCAATAAAACGATAAGTTATAAGGCGGACCAACATCGCGTTGGGAGTTCGAGAAAATCACCGACGAGCATCTCGCTCGCAGCATCAGACAGAGATACGCGGGGAAACACGCCTATTACTTCAACCAATATATTGCGATTTCGCAAAACGACGAAGAGTAAATCGGACGGCATCCTCAATTATCAGATCAATACCCCCGCGAACGAAGTTCTCTCGGGCATTCTGTTTCTCTTCAAAGACATTTCTTATCAACGATCCGGAAAAATTTTAATAATCCGAGAATCACCAAAGTGGAAACAACCATCGAGGGACAACCGAACCAATCTGTTCTCGGCCGGCATGAGACCGCATCACCACTTTGACGAGATTAAAAAAGGTTTTTCTCCTTGAATCGCAAAACCGTCACGGAAACGATCGTCAAGGAACTCGACCTGAGCAACGTGACTCTGGGGAAATATCTCAAAGATCATTACGCACTCTGGTTGGACTTGCGGACGACACCTGAAAACCACCTCCACGGCACGGGTCGCAAGCTACAAAACATCAGCGAAGGCGTTTCCGTCCGCATCGAGAAAACACCCGAAACCGACACCGATCCCGTAGACGTTTACATCTTCGTCGTCAAGGACGGACAGATCAACATGTCGGACGGTCGTTTCGCGAGTGTTATCTCATATAAGAAAAAATGTTCACGCAAAAACCTCACGCCGCCATGATCGTAGGCGCCTCCGGATCCGGGAAGACGGAATCCGTCCTCGATCTCCTGGAAACCGAATACACAAGATTTTCTTTCGAGCACATCGTGATCCTGTGCCCTACGATCCAAACACAACAAGGCCTATAAATCGATAAAGTGGATAGGCGAAGATTTAAAACATCCTAAAAGACAAAAACGAGTCGTCCATCGTCAAACCCCGTCTGTCAAGAACGGGGGAAGAAGCAATTACAGGAGTTGTTGCGTCACTTTTACAACATTTACGACGGGAACGTCCACGTTGTACATCATCGACGACTGTTCGGCCATGAAGCAGATCAAGAAGAAGGCGGAGACGCCCTGTCCATTGTTGGCATTTTCGGGAAGACACGCCGACCAGTCCGTGTGGATCTTGACGCAACGCTACAACAGCGCGTCTAAGGATTTTAGATCGCAAAATCAAGTGGGTCGCCCTCTTCTTCATCAAAGACGAGTTCAGCTTCAACGAATGTAATGAAGGAAAACAACGCCATTCCAAAAGAGGAGGAGGGAAAACGTCTCATGCGCGAGCTGTTGCAGCGCGAATACTCCAAGCTGATCTTGCGGGACGGAACGGCCGATGGATTACAAGTTTATAGAATAATTTATATTTTGTGGCCATCCTCCAGCAAATATAAATTAACGGCAAAAGGAAATAACATCATCACTGCTCTTCAAATCCGGATACGCCATTCTTCCCACGACTCTTCATCGAATACGAATACCCCAATATTACCCACGGCTCTTCATCGTATACACCATATTCCTACGGCTCTTTCATCAGAAAACACGAACCACAGACCATAAATATAGATGGATCCCACGGGATCCTCAAAGGCGGATGGCATGATACCAAGCGCATTTATTATGCCAATTTACATCGGGATCCCACGGCTCGTCATCGGCAGTCATGTCGTTTATAACGCAACCAGCCGGATTTAAAATACCATATTAATAGTAGGATCCCTGGGTTCATGCACTGTAGACCTAATATTAAAGTTAATCCACCAATCCTTATTAAACCAATTAACTTTAGGATCCCAAGACTCGGGTTCGTTAAATTTATTATATATAACCCACTCATTAAAATTTTCTTTGAAACAAGAAGATTCTTTTTGCGGATTAACGAATAATGATCTTTGACGCCAATCGACTTCGGGGTTCCATGCCTCGTCCTTATTTAACTCGAGATTATAACGATACCAATCGTTATTTATTCCACCAATCGCGTGTAACCCACGTCTCCTCGAGGCTATCCCACGGCTCTCCTAACCCTGTATCCCGGTTATTAACATTGCCAGTACATAATCATTATACCAATCTCGTTCATACATCCCATGGATATTTCACCCCGAAAAAAGTAAAAACCAATAAAACTTGTTTCGCCAAATCAACGTCTTTTTATCCATTCGTCTTCTCCTCCGTAATCACGAAAATAACGACCAATTTACACACGATGATTAGGCGCTTTTTCTTGTACATGCGTAGAAAAGCTCTTGAAACGAGACCATGGATAAGAATGTCTCTTCCTGTGCGATATAATCTATAGCGCGAAGACAAAGACTCTGTAAATTCATCTCGTTTTTCTATAACCCCCGAGTTCTTCTTAACGAATTTTCATATTTATAACAATGTAAATCATTTATATTTTTTCGTTAAAAATATAAATTTTAGGTATTTACGGGGTCCTTCCACACGCCTGGAGGAGGTCCTCTATACTTCATATAATAATAATGACTTCGCTATTATCACAAGAAACACACATCGTGTGCGGGCCCGTAGCATCGAACATCAAAATCCGCACAGTTCGCAAAATTTCAAGGGATGAAAGTTGCGATTTTTCATGTATCTGTGATGAGTGGCGCAAAAGATGGATTCTGCCGTAAGCGGATAGGCGCACGGCGCGTCGCGTATCCTCTTGGAATGAATGGGCATCTGACAAGATGTTACCTCGCGAGGTTCCATGCCGATGCTGTAAAACATTTGTTGAAGAGACATTTTCTTTTTTAAATGAGGAATTATTATTTATAGCATGATCATTCATCATCTTCGTCTTCGGAAACATCGGAATCCCTGGTCAAACGGGGTTGTCTCTCGACCTTTTCTTTGATAATCACCGGACCCACGGGACGTTGAGATGGATTGGTTTTGCGAACCGATAAAGACGCGATCTACGGTCAAGACGGCGACAACCTTACAACATTGGCCGACGTTATTCCAGCGGGTCGACCTTTTCACCGTCAAAACCTGAATTTCAGTACCTATCTTCTTCCCATCCATAATAAGTTTAGAATACATGAGATCGCGTTCTTCACCTTTCAAGATATGTAATTATCCTCGACTTGAAGCGGTTTCTTTATACCCAACTGTTTACATAGCAGCCTTATGCTTCACGATATCTTTCTGATAAATCCTTCAATCTCCGTGATAACATCTCTGAATTCTTGGGTGCTCGTCATCATCGAGCTTCAACGATATGCTGTAACGCGGTTTGTACATATCACTCACTCCGAACGAAAACAGGGTGGGGATTTTCATTCTGAGAGGTTGGTGAACGCCATCCGAATATTTGTATAACACTTTGATGAAACAACCGTTTTTGCCTCTGGTGGGCGGCTGGATCATCAACTTAGTTACATCGAATTGCTTGGGGCTAATTCTACAT
>BROG01001664.1:0-12500 GCA_030159075.1 Atrina japonica | reverse complement strand
ATATTTAATTTATTTCAATTTACTAGATTTGATATCGTTTTTGTAAAATCATTACGTTTTGACATATATTTTTTAATTTAAAAAAAGCAATGGGAGGTAACTCTTATATAACTGTCTACACGATTTTATGTTTGCTATGACATTATTCCCTTCAACTTTCATGAAAGGAGGAAACATATCAAACAACTTTACACAGGTGTTTCATAAATTGTTTATCTCAGTAAAACATGTATCATACAGAGTTTTTGGTTTCCTATTTTTATATATAGTATTCGTAGAGAAAATGCATGTATCATTCTGGGGTATAGAAGTGGCTTGGGCCGAATTTTATGTTCTGATTTTTAGCGATTTTTTGAATGAGTAAAATCTGAATAAATCCCTTTGGAGATGCTGTCGTATTGCCCCGTCAGACAGAATTTCCTAAGGGATTAAGGTAAAATCCTGATTTAAACCCCCCCCCCCCCCCCAAAAAAAAATAAATAAATGAATCGCTTAAAGTCGGGACAGAAAGTCCGGCGAACTCATTTATGCCCTGATACGGTAGATTGATTGGCAATATATCGAAGAGTTACAAGAGGTCATATTATGAATTTGCAGTTTCTTGATAGGCCCCTAGTGTCATGTTACGTACGTTCTGGCCGTTATTTTACATTACTCGGATAAAATAATGATAATATACGATGTTTCAATGAATGAATTATAAAATTCATTCAGTCAAACAGTCAAAACAGTCAAAATATATACACGTATTTTCTCAGAGACCGAGGCGAAGTTAATACTAATACTATACACAGTTGTGACGGTAATCGAACGTTCCAGAAAGATCGTCAATAAAAAAATATTTTTTTTAAAACAGCAATAAAATGTTCCAAGTCGCTGTGATTTCCGTGGGTCGGTAAACAAATTTTATTTAATTTTAGGCCTAATACGTCAGGTGATTTATAAAGATATCTATATTTCATTACATAAGTAAAATTATTTTGAGTAAAAATGAAACACAAATCAAATGAATACATACAATGCCGTCGACCTATTCTGCGCCCCTAAGCTCAAATCATTGTATCAATAAATTTCGGTGTTTGAAAAACAAATTGTTATTGTTTACACATGTGAAGTAATCTTTCAGCAGTTAGTTGATACACATTTCATTACTGTGTGTGCTGAATCAACAAAAAAGTATGGTTTAAACCCCGATACCTATATGACCCATCAACCTTATTAAAGTCATTTAATTCTGCACGCTTCATCTATTAAACATTATAATATTTGTTACCATGGGGATACATGACTTCGAAGATATCGTAAATGTAGATTATCATCAGAGATCCCGAGTGGAAAGTGTTACTGTTTAATCTGACAAAATATATAAACACCTATTTGTCTCTTATTCTTAAAATTTCTGCAAAATGGCGTCTGAAATCGAGTGCTGAGACTTTTGCCATGCTTGGTAAATAATAAATATTCAGTTAATTTAACATATGAAAAAAAAATCAGAAAAACGTGATAAAAATAGTTTTGGCTTAAATTCTAAAATATTCTTTAATGTGTCATAATGATAAATGCTATTTTGGAACGAACTTTAGTGCCTTCGGATGATTCGGGCAGTATCTGAAACCCCGCACAGCAGCAGACGCTCTCTTAAATCATGTCCATTCTCCATAAATATTCACAGGTGACCATCTAAAGTTCACCACAGTAAAGAAGAAATGCATCTTAGGTTAACTCTAACCTAATATATAATGTAAATTACGCAAAGTTACGACTCTTAGGTTTTAAATATCGTGTTCTATACATGCCATCAAATCTTTTATTAAGAGAATGTATGGGGAGAGTGGTCTCCCTTTAACTGATACGGCTGTACATATGTCTATTGTAATACATAGAGTGATCTCCCCCTTGATCCGGATTCTTTGTCCGTTACTGTTTAGTACACTTTACTTTTGAGTTGAGACAAAAAAATAAATAAAAACAACATGATCAAGAAGGCATGGCAGTCGGTGTTTTCGTACCTCGTGTTCAAGTGTTTAAATCGTGTTTTTGTCCCTTTATGCCAAGCATGATACATGGTGGAGAATCCAATCAAGATGAACTTTTACTCCTTTTTGTGCTAGCTAAGTCATCGAAAACAAAAATGAACACAGGTAAAGCGGTATAAAGTACCAACCCATTTCTGGAAGACGAGACGTCCACGAGGATGAACCCTCGTTTCTGGTACATGATGAAAATGTAAACAATAATTTGCCGTATAATTTTTGAATTTTCTCCGGAGGTAAGACCGACAAACCCAAACAGAGACTCTTTGACACGCCTAATGATCACTTATTCGGGATCAGAATTGTTCACCAAGTCATGGCATTAACACCAGTTTCTAAACCCACAGTAACACCAGATTTATGTTGCCAATAAGCATCGCTAAATTTCACGGTTATTCCCACCACGACGTACGCTCAGAAGTTCCTGAATGATTTCCCCAGGCTGCTATGCTTTTTTTCAAGGTCTGGATATTTATAGGCTCAAAAAAATAGCCTAGGTGTGTCGGACAGTGCTAAAATTAAAGCAGCATTTTCATTGCATCATACTTGGACCTGGCATACACTTGGTATGAGACATTACCACATTGCTTTTAAAAACTTCATGGAGGGCTCTGGTGTGCAAATTATAGGGAGCGTTATATAGACACCCCAATCAGATATTTTTTAATGCCTCAGTCTATACTCAAGCTGAAGAGTTCAAATCTTTAACTTTAGAACCTCATAACGGAGCTGGAATCATTTTTACAGTAAGGTTGTTCGTAAAGGGGTTACGTTTTACAAGAAATCACCATTTGATGTGTTAAACCAAATTTGTTAGACTCACTCCCCTCACAATTACAATTCTTTGTGCGATCTAGCCGTCCCACCAACCGTTGAGGATGCTCTTAATCAGACAGCTCGAATGGGGACGAGGCATTCGGTTACAAGAACTGTTGCCCCTGCCCCATGGTAAATGCCCCGTCCGTACAAGTGTATGTGACAAAACAGACACACAAGGTGGTTACTAACAGTGCCCTGATGAAATTTAAAACTCTTCAACAACAAGTCCTCTAGCCTTGCATGATAAACTTGACAAAAATCACCCTGTGTATTTCCAATAACAATAACAATATATATTGTGTGTTTTAACTGTGGGAGGAAAGGATCATATTCGGACAAAGTGTCTTTGGAAACAGTCTAAAAACAGTGACCCAAATGTTTTCATGTCAATTATGTGTCAATATGGACACGTGGCAACCTGACTGTCAGTTATATACAGCACCGTCTTTCAAACGTTCAGTCGCCAAATACTGATACAGGTCTCTAGCATGTACGTTCTTACAATCGCGGTTCGGGAAACCAGCGAGGCCTGGGCAGTCAAGCCGTCGCGGCCGTCCCTACAGAAGGTTTTTTAAAGCGCCAGGCGTAGTCGTTCTCCTGTGCTGGATGGGAGAATGACCATCGGAAATGAACATGACTTACATGAGTGTAACTATGTCAATATATGGTGATTGTTGATAATATGATTTGCAATGATTCAAGTGTTGATGACAATGATGGTATTAGTTCTACATGTTGTAGTAGTGATGATGAAAGTATGTCAACTGAAAAAATGTCTACACAGTTTATGTACTTGCCTGTTTCAATTAATTCATTGAAAATATCAGCTTTGCTGGACAGTGGAAGTTCAATCAATATTATGTCTTCTAGTCTATACCAGGCTGTATCCAAAAGTCAGAGTGCCCCTTTACTTGATTCAAATATTCCTGACCAGAAAGTTGTTTTGGCCAATAACAACACAGTTTATATATTGGGTGTTTCATTCATTAAAGTCAGGACACCCAGGGGTAAACACAAGATTCGTGTATTTGTACTTGAAAACACATCTCATCCTTTAATATTAGGGACAGAATATTTACGGGTGAAGGGCATAGTATTAGATTTTAGTAAACATAAAATTGGACACCACTAACTGTTCTGTCCGCACAATGAAGAAAAGATGAACTCCCACCTAATGCTGAGTTGATTGTAATGGGAAAGTTTCCCAAGGGACTTAACATTGGGTACTCAAGTTTATGCACTACTAGTAAGCAAATTAATGGTGAAGATTCTCATTGCAGCTAGATCATTAGTAGTAACAGTATCTGTCAAATCATACAGTACCTATTAAAGCTTTTTAATCCAGGTGCTAATGTTGTATCTACTACCAAAAGGCAAAGTGTTAGCAAAATTTGGAAATGTTTAGATGATTCCTACAAAGTAACACTGTAATGACATCACATTTTTTCAGCATGTGTAACAGATACAAATGTTGCATTATGTAATCATCGTCTTTACTCGACAGTGAAAGTAAAAATCACACATGTCAGGGTGTTTCAGATGGAAAATATTACAGGGTGTAATGATGTTTGTATTGAAAATGAAAGTAGATCACACATGTCCAGGGTCACAGGTACAAATATTGAAATGTGTAATGCTAATGACAATGAAAGTGAAACTAGACCACAGATGTCTGAAACTAATGTTGAGAATACTGAAATGAGTGATCATGTTGGTACTGTTAGTAGATCAGATACAGATGTAAATATTGTACAACATACATGTAAATCTAAGGAAACTAATGCTTGATGTTACTCAGGTACTGCCTACATGTTTCCCATGAACAGTTTGTCATTTTTTGTAGGTAAATTTTAATATTTAGCTGAATCATGTTTCACATTTGTCAGAGAAAGAACGTACAGAGTTATGTGAAGTTTTGTTTAAGTACAAAAATATTTTTGTCACCAAGGAAAATCCCAGTTTAGGTTTTACAGATGCAGTGCAGCATCACATACATCTTAAACCCAATGTTGTACCAAAACAGCAGCGCCCCTATCGGTTAAATCCTGATAAGCGTGAAGTGTTGCGCCACCAATTAGAGGAGTTAATAGACCAAGGTATTATTACCCCAGTATCTGCTTCAGAGGATATTCCAATATCCAGTCCAATTGTGTTAGTAGCTAAGCGTAACAAGTCAGCAGGACTTGAACCAGGGTCTAAGCAAGCTAGTTTGTCTATGTACCGATTTTGCTGCGATTTCCGCTACTTAAATTCCCAAACACAACATTTTAATTATGCCATACCAAATTTACAAGAGTTAGTTGAATCATTTTCAAAAACCGTATTCCTAACTACATACATCTATTGACTTGTCTTCGGATTCTTCCAAATGAGCATCCGCACCCGAATCGAATAAATACACAGCAATTAATACATGCTTTGGAACCTACAAAAATTTTTTACGCCTACCGATGTTCTCAGTACAGCCCCCAAGTTCATTTCAGTTATTAATGGACAAGGTGCTTCATGGACTAACATTTCAGTCAGCATTATGTTATCTCGATGACGTCATAATTTGCTCCGATACATTCGAACGTCACATGTCAGACTTAAGTGAAATATTTGGACGATTCCAAGATGCAGGACTAAAGTTAGGCCCGAAAAAATGTCAGTTTGCACAACAAGAGTGTATTTTTCTAGGACATGTCATATCCAAGGATGGTCTTAAACCACCACCGGACCGTGTCAAAGCTATTCAGGACTATTGTGTTTCCGAAAAATGCGAAAAGTTTACGTAGATTCTTAGACTCATTGGCTGGATTCAGAAAATTTATTCCCAATTTTGCCAGTATTGCCGATCCTTTATTCTTTCTCTTAAAGAAAGGCGTACGCTTTCATTGGACGGAAACCCACCAAAGTGCATTTGACCGATTAAAGAATCTATTGCTCACGTCGCAAGCATTATCATATCCTAACTTTGATCTTGAGTTTCGATTAGCAGTGGACACTTCTAGTAGAGGCATCGGGTTTATGTTGTACCAATTACATCCAACAAATGACGGATTTGACCCTAAAGTTGTTAGATTTGGATCAAAAGCATTATCTAAGTGGCAAAGGTCCTATGGGCCCACTAAGCTTGAACTTTTAGGCGTAACAACTGCAGTGTTAGAATGTGCATCCTATATACGAGGGACACATTTCATAGTTGAATGTGATCACCAGGCTCTCCGTCCAATCTTTCAAAAGAAACTAAAAGGAGCCATATATGAGAGATGGATTGCAATTTTACAGGAATTTGACTTTCTGATACAATACAAACCTGCCAAAGATATGTGCGTTCCCCGGATAGCTTTATCTCGTGAACCCTGAAGATCACAATACTTGAGGACCAATCATTCAATAGTCCGGAGGAAAATGACCCATTCTTTCCTTACACAGCAGAAAAACCTGGTCAAATTTTATATCAGAATGGAACTAAACTTGAACATTTATTTGCTGAATCAAATCATGTGACTGTACCTGAAAATACGGTTATCTCTTTATATTCTGATAGTGAGGATGGATACGACGCAGACTCAGAGGATGATGATTTACCAGATGCTTTGCGTAAAAAATACACGCCAAAGCGCTCACGGAAATCAAAACATGCTGTAAATAACATTATTTTACACAAATGGCAAATACAGTGATACTACAAAAGAGTTGGGGAAGACGATAACTTGTGTCACAAACGATGTGAAAGACATTTATAACGGTACCAACTGACGATATATGTGGAGAAAACAAGTGATAGTCAGATTGAACTTTGAGCAAAAACCTGACTCACAATCATGATACAGATAGTATTACAAATCAGACAGCACGTGTACCTGGAAATTCTGCACCGGTCGTACAAGCACAAGGAAGTGATAAATCTGACATTGAATCTAAGACTGAAATTGTGGACAAAGATGTCACATTTAGTCAAAACATTAGTCATTTATTGGCTCATACAGACTTAACTATAGAAAGTGTGGCAGAAATAGCAAAATCATTGACTCTTGAGCTACAGCCGATGATCAATTATGCTCAAACATGATCAACTACCTATATCTCAAAGATTATCTCGAAGAATACGGTTAGAATCCACAGATTATTTTCTGTAATCAGATGTGGTTATTTACCATACGCGTGTTGCGAAATCAAAACGAGCTGACGGACAGAGTAGTATCAGGTTTGTCCTTACCTGCAGCTTTTAGGTGAACACTATACTTAAGTTTATATCATGACTCTGCCCTTGGTGCACATGGAGGTATTATGAGACACATTAGATAGAAATCAGGAAAATGTACTTTTTCTCTAAGATGTCACCATAGTCAGTGATTACGTAAATCGTGTCATTGAATGTCGAAAGCCGCAAACTCACCCGAGCACATACTAAAGCAAGAGATTGTAGCATAATCCTACACCTGATCGTCCATATCTGATGTATGGCAGTAGATCTAATGGGACAATTTACCAACATCCTACAAAGGGAATTCATATATCTTAACAGCCAACAGATATGTTAAGCAAATTTTTGTTTGCCGTACCAAACCCAAATAAGATTCATTGAACAGTATCAACATCCATTTATATCAACTTGTCACACAAAACGTTTTAGTGTCTGCGACAACAATTATGTCTGATCAATAGGCTCAGAGTTTAATGTCACAAAGATAACTCGTAAAGTTTGTGATCTATTGTCTATACCTCAGCAATTTACTCCTAGTTTTGCGCATAACTGCTTAGGTGCTTGTGAGAGACAGCATAGAATTCTGGAAGAGAGAATGACACCAATACATTGACCAGAGTAAAAGAAATTGTTGGATGACATATTGTCATCTGTTGAGTTTGCCATTAACCAGAAGTGTTAATTCTAGCTTGGGGTTCGCTCCCTTTAGAAATAATATTTGGCTAGTCGACCAAAATTTCCTCTCTCACCAACATCAGTCTCCAAGGATTTAAACACACAATGCCAAAGGATTGTCATCAATATATTCAACAACTTTCAGGGAAACTTGAAAACTAATCCGAAACAATGTCCGACAAAATGCTGAACACACTCTAAACAACAAATGATGGATCGAGTGAATGTGAACGCGAATCCATTGCATCTTATCAAAGTGACTACGTGTACCTGTCTGACAATTCCAACTGGAAAAAGCACAAAAACTTTCGAAATCAGTAAAACTGGCCCCATTCATTTGTACATAAAGTGTGCTCTGATCATCGGATACTTTTAATGGATTCCTACTAAGCGGTAATTGCCAACAGCAACCGGTTCATATTAATCGGTTTGAAAATGGCATATGTGCGTTGTCCATCCCCATGTCCATACTTACCGTCTGAGGTCACCACTAAATCAGACATTAGTGTTCAGTGTGACAAATGTGTTCAATGTGATGATAGTGAGACAAATAGTACTCTAATTAATGTTCAAACACCGCTTGCTCAGGGACAATCGGATACTGTTGTTAACAAACCGGTAGAAAAACACAATTGTAGACCAAAACGTAACTTGTAGGAAACCATTTGAGATATCGTGACTCCAACCTATCGATCACCTTGATTTGAACAATATTGCATCTAGTTCAATGTCTGGTAGTGATTCATTCTACAAAGTGAAAGAAATACTTGGACAAAAAGGTACAGGTCCAAACAAACAGTATCTTGGTGCGATTTGTTGGAGAGCCAGCACAAAACACCATGTGGCTTTCCTGGGACAGTTTAAATGATAAAGCTAAGAGGATCATTGAAAAAATCCCCTCCTCCCCAACTTTAAGACAATATTCACTGCATTTTTACTTCATGAACTGAAATTTTTTTTTTTGTTGTTGTGAAAAGGCTTTTAAAGCATAAAGCAATTTTTGGTTGTTGTTTCTATTTCTCTCGTCTCCATTTTCATTTTAGTGTGTAAAGACAATATCCTTGAGAAGAAATATATTTAACCACATTATTATTTTGTACTATATCATTTTGTCCACATTAATTCATATATTTTCATAAACTTCTCATTTTATACTGTAAAGTGATAATTCAAGGATTTGTCTCCCTTGATGACAGTAGTGTCATAATGTAATGAGAAATTTCTTGTAATTGTTCATGAGTTATCACACCCCTGATTGTAGTTTATGGTACCACTACAATAGGTTTTCTTTTGCGAAATTTTTTCATACTGGTAATTTGTGTGTTTGTTGTAATGAGGCCTAAGCAGCTTCCATAGTTTACTGAAATACAATTCTTCTTGTCCGAGAGTTGAAAAACAAATATGCAGTGATATTTACCAGTATAAATGTAGCATATATTATATTAATGAGAGACAGATCAGTGATCATTTTTATGTCAGTCACAGATAAGCCTGTAGACATGTACAAGTTGGTTATTTAAATTCCTTATATAACAAAGTATATTAACAGGATAATTCTCTTTAACACATATAAACGGATTTTAACCGTAAATCTTATATACTTTATAAAAAAAAAATGATATTTAAAAACCCTAGAGATGGGGGTTTATTTAAAAAATTCAGCTGTGTATCACCCCCCCCCCCCATTTTTGATCATGGGTAAATATCTGCAAAGCTGGTATTTGTAGTACTAATTGTGATGTTTTATTTTTCACTTTAAAACCTTGTTAAAACTTGAGGTCCAATCTTGAATTTATTTACAAATTTAATGTAATATGCACACAACCAACGAAATATAACTCTTGTGTCTAGTATTATATAGATTTGATGGCTCTGCCAAAATGTTAAACTCATCATTTTGTTTCCTGTGGGGATTGTTCTATACATGCCATCAAATCTTTTATTAAGAGAATGTATGGGGAGAGTGGTCTCCCTTTAACTGATACGGCTGTACATATGTCTATTGTAATACATTAAGAAGTGATCTCCCCTTGAATCCGGATTCTTGTCCCCGTTACTGATTGTACACTTTAGTTGAAGACAAAAAAATAAATAAAAACAACATGTCAAGAAGGCATGGCAGTCGGTGTTTTCGTTCCTGTGTTCAGGTGTTTAAATCGTGTTCCCCTTATGCCAAGCATGATACAATCGTTGGTATACATAGTGAATTGAGCATAAAGTAGAGCGCAAAATTAGACGACGCGTTGAATTAGACGACAAAGCGGTAAATGAATGAATAAATAAATAAAAAAAACCGTGACAGATCTAACCAAAATGGTAAATGCAAAACCGAAGATTGAAACTTAAATTTATCATTTCTCAAAACGGAAATTAATTCGGTTTATTACCCCCCCCCCTCCAGCAAAATACACCTAATTTTAAATAAATGCAAATATATACTGTTACACATCTGCAACAAAATAAATAATCAAAATGTATCAATGCGTATCTCACACTTCATTTTAAATTTCAAAATATAAAATCAGGAGGAACTAAATAAATTGATACCGTCGCCATATTGTATTATTGAAACAACAGAAAATACGCTAGTGTACCGAAAGGTCATCTCCATGGACAACGGCGAAACCTATATAAAGAGGGAGAGTGGCCGACATACAGCTCATTTTCACTCGACAACGTCTACGGTGCACATCGTAACGGCGTTAGAAAAATTGGCCGAACGCCAGCTGTGAGGTAAACGCCATTTCTACTGACCGCACTTGAGTCGTATTGGAAAAAACAACTTTTACAAACAATTAAGTCTATATGACTTTAGTTTAGAGTGAATGTTCAGAGTTAAAAAGTCGTTGCAATAAAATAAATGTGTCTATGTCGACTGCGATGTTGATGTGTGGGCAGAGCAGTTCTGTTTCTGTCTCTACAAAAATATTACTTATGAAGAATAGATAAATAAATGGATGAAGAGGCCCAACAAAATAAGTAGATAAATAAGTAAAATAAAAACTTACAATAACTCTGACTGTTATATTAATATATTTATACATGTTTGTACACTTACTTGAGCAACTGTCTATTTCTGTACTGTCCCCAACAGTTCAATCGTAATATTTCAGTTGCAAATTCAACACCCAAGCAGATGGCGACAGATGACATTGACTTGTGTTTCTTTGTCGACTCAGAACTCCCGAAGGTTCGTCGGTAATTTATGTATACCACAAATGTAGTGCATCTTTCGGTAAAATAATCCAAAACAGTCATACTGTTTTCTTTTATCGACTACATGATTATGACGTCATTGTGAAAGTGAAGACGTTTGTGCCTTAGTATAAAAACCCACGTGAGAAAACCCGTAAATTTTTTTTTTTGTTTTATGCACAATTTTGAAATAAATAAACTTTATAAAATATCGTGGTTGAAAATATATCAAACGTGAAATACAGTCTGAAATTATTTTCCATTGAACAATCACGTCAATACATGAGAAGGGCTTAAATGATATGATTGTTGTTGCTAAATGCTTTAAGTTCTTTTTTTGTATTCTTGTATTTATAGTTTCTAGTGCAATACAATACTTTTAACCAACACATGACCGTTGATAGTCAGCAGAATTCTGCTAGGGACCATTCAGTAATTCAAGTAGCAACACGTGTAATTACCTAGTATCACGTCCTATCATGCACAAAAACCCGTCCCCTTTATGATTTTATGGGCTGGAGTTCGCTAGAAATGTTTGGTAACCCCCCAGTCGACAGTGTGAAGCTTTCCCGCAGTTCTCAGTCTGCAGATTTATGGTGTATACAGATACTGTAAATAAACATGATATATCAAATTCATTTTTTAATAAATGGAACAAATGTCATTTGAAAAAAGATGAAAATATATATAAATTTTAAAGATTGAGCACATATTTATGTAGTTATTTGATCTACGGACAGAAATAAATTGATGAATAACAACAAATTTAAAGTTTAACATTTTAAGGTACTGCAAGATAACTCGATAGGTCTGTATTAGGTCACTGTTCTGGGGCGGACTGAGGAATTTTCAAAGAGGGGCGTAAAGTTTCTTTTTTTTATTGGGAGAGGGGTGACAAGACACCGTACAGGTGGACATTGTGTTCATTCATTCTGCGTAAATAATTGAATAGCGTTTAAAGATATTTTCATATCAATACATGCTGAGAAAACGCAAACGAAAATTTCTGTACCGATATATAGAACAAACACTTTAGAAATAAACTGAAATGGTGGCCAAAAGCCATAAAATAAAATAAAATATACAGACAAAGCCAGGGTGGATCCAGGATTTCAAGTTAGAGGAAGGAAGAGTATATATAATTGTTTCGCCGATCGTAGGGAGGCGCAAATATTATGGTATTTTTCCTTTATCAATGTTCGTACCCTTTATTTATAATATACAAGTTTTCAACAACTTTTGTTAATTTCCGCTCTTTTGAGTTGTTTTTTACTGTACGGCATATATCTATGCATTGGCGTCCAAATGAGGGACGCACGCCCATTGCACGTGGGTCTACCTTTACCGTTGGATTATTCAGTGTAGACCACGATTGATATGCGAATAATTGTTCCTGGATTTCTGTTTACATTTTTAAAAAAGTTATGTTTCACAGTTAGTCTTTATATTCATTCAAAAATGTTATTTTTAATAGTACGTACAAGTAACTTACCCCATAGAAAAGTGTTGGTTCTGTTGTGGTATACCATGACCGGTTGCATTAACTTCATTCGGGGGCTGCGCCCCTCGTGAAATTATGCGCCCGT
>BROG01001663.1:12500-34941 GCA_030159075.1 Atrina japonica | reverse complement strand
ATATCAGTAAGAAATAATATAATTCAATGTGCATAAATTGTTACCATCCTTTGACAGTTGAACCGGCCTGGCTCAGTCGATAGCGCGATAGACTATTGATCCTGAGGTCGTGAGTTCGATTCCGGCAAGTCAGTTTCTTGTCCTTCTGATGAAAAGGTTAAAATCGACGTTCCGTGTCATAGTAGGTGTCGGCACATTAAAGAACCCCCACTGCTCAATGACCGTAAGTGCCGAGGCCAAAATGTTAAGCCCTTCACCGGTATTTTGGACGTCTCCATCTTGAGTGGGACGGTTAACAACAAAAAACAAAAACAAGAAAAAAAACATCCTTTAACAATAATCCAGATGATAGATAAACATCCTCAAAAATATTTCTTTACAGAAAGTGGAGGATCCAGGAAACGAAATCAAATCAACAAACGTCGCAACCATTGCAGCCAATAAAATCAGTCTACGAGAATGTCTCGATAAGTGCTATCAACAGGACAAAAAGTACGGATGACATTAAGCAAAGTAAAATAATATCAATCATGCATATGTCCAATATATAATTCGTTTGTTTTATTGCTGTTTTGCATTTCACCAATAATTTGTCACTCATATGAATATGTCAACAGCCTTAGGTGAAATACTACAAATGCAGACATGTGGTATGGTCTGATGCCAATACATTCAATGTTATTTTACATGTCACGCCTGTTGTGACACGGATTTCAGTTCCCAGTCTTATCTAAAAGACTGGAAACACTCTCTGAGCATGCCGAACACATGACAGGGGAATATAGACCAACATCGTGTAAGTTTTTGTATTGCTCTCTACCAGGGATCGAACACGGAACTTTCCATTTGCGAGCGTTTACGTTCTACCACAATTCATTACTATTATTATCATCTTTATTATAATTTTGCTTGTCCATCTTGATTTGATTTTGATTTTTGTTTTACGCCACACTCAGCGATTATTTGAGTTATATGATGGCAGCCAGTTTTTAAATGGTTATAATGTACCCGGAAACAGACCACCGTCTTCCACAAGTAATTATTCATTTCGAAAAATTAACAGTAATATATTAATTACATTTTGTCGGTTCAGGACAGAGTTACGCTTATGCTAATGTGCAGTTTGAAATGGACATAGAAGATGAGGATGTCGGTGTCCAAGAGGAAAATAGAAGCAGAAATATGTATTACAATATTACAAATGTTGAATACGACATTCCTGTGTCCGACCTAAAGGATATCATCGAGATAAAATCATCGAATGAAAATAAGATATTTTTCGAGGAATTTGATGTAAGAGTGATATCTATCTTTTACGACTTATAACTTTATACAAAGCATTTCGTTCTTGTCAATATGCACTAGATATATATACGGAAAAAATAGTTTGCAAATTTTACGGTCGTTAAAATGATCTTATTTTCAATACTATATTTCACTACCTGAAGTCTTGAGTTATCCGATTGATATTTATTGTTGATACCGTTTATAACGAGGAGATATTCCTTGATTATGTTTATCTGAAATTGACAATTGACTTCCTGGGGGTCACAGGTCAACAGGGAACGCTCACTCCTCCTTGACATTTTAAAATTCTTTTTGGATCCCCTGAATATTGATACTTACTTTGGCTTCTATGATTAATATATATTCGAATAATATTTATATATAATAGAGACATTACGTTATGGTAATATATATACGTGTAGTATGTTTATGTAATCACCATTATAAGTAATATAACTGTTTTAAATTTCTTGTAATGCAGGCGCTGCCCAAAGGGTTCATTGAAAAGTGTGATGTTGCTAAACAGCCCCAGAACATACCAAAGAATAGATACAAAAGTGCATTTGCATGTAAGTATACAGTACATATACGGATGTATATACTATGTACAGTATTTACCATACGTTATCTTTAAATATACATGAAGAACAGATATTTAAATAAATATAAGTCCATGGTATAGATATATCTTGGTGTCGTTGATGGGCCGGGCACATTTCCAAGGGAAAAGAGAATGGATGAAAAATAAATGTTCAGTTTGTTTTGCATGCAATCAAATTAAAACCCGATCTCCCCACTCGCTCCCAATTTCTGGAATGGCACTTTAAAGATCTCACAAATCCTATTCCATATGTGTCATGTTACACTAATATTTTTTTTTGCAATCTAATTAGATTGTTTTGCATATAAACCATCCAGACAGGGTATATCCAATGTTACTCTATAGTGGAGTTGGGTTCGAAAAGATGTAAATATGTTTTCTGTTACATTTCAGATGACCATTCCAGAGTTATTCTGAAAGGAAACGATGAAAAAGATTACATCAATGCAAATTATCTATATGTAAGTGTACTATTACCATCATATACCCCATTCTAATTCAATGCTTGGTACTCAATATGAAACTATATCAACGAGTATCTAAATTATGTGAAATCAGATAAACCATTTGAAATATAATGATTATTTGATATGCAATCTAATTTGTCTACAGACAAGAGGCCCAGAGGGCCTTAACGGTCTCCTAAGGGAAATGCATAACTGGGAAATGTTAATTGGAATAGAAGGTCCTTTTCAAAGAAGGCTGTGTCAAATAACTTGCATTTTGTGTTTATTGAAATTGTGAAATTATTTCACTTTCGCTCTATGTATCATACATTTCAAGATAATGTCGAAAAACAGACCAAAACATGAACTAGTGGACTGTTTATTGACAGAATTAATTTTAAAAATATCGGAAATCCAATTAAACTTCAATAAGCGTTGACCTGACAATTTCGACCTTGTTAACTTTGTATATCTTTGCGTGCTGAACATATTTGCTTCTTTCGCTTTTACTTTGGCAATTATACTTTTCAAGATAATGTCAAAAACACCCAAAAACGAAAAATTCAAATTAAAAGGGGAAATAACTCCCATAAGGGGGAGACCTGGCAATTTCGAAATAACTCCCGGGATGACTCGAGAATTTTAGCCCAAATGACATTTTTTGTAGATCTTTGTGTGCTGAACATTTTTGCTTCGTTGACTGTCTCTGTCTGTCTGTCTGTCTGTCTGTCTCTCTCTTCTCTCTCTCTCTTCTCTCTCTCTCTCAACTCTCTGCTCTCTCTCTCTCTCTCTCTCTCTCTCTCTCTCTCTCTCTCTCTCTCTCTCTCTCTCTCTCTCTCTCTCTCTCTCTCTCTCTCTCTCTCTCATCCTTTTCAAGATAATGTCAACAAACATAAAACAATGAAAAATCGAAAAACCCAAAAACGAAAAATTCTAATTAAAAGGGGAAATAACTCCCATAAGGGGGAGACCTGGCAATTTCGACCCTGATGACATTTTTGTATATCTTGTTGTGCTGAATATTTTTTTTTTTCAATTTTACTCTAGCTATTATACTTTTCAAGATAATGTCAAAAAACATCCAAAACATGAAAGCTCAAATTAAAAGGGGAAATAACTCCCGGGATGACTCGAGAATTTTAGCCCAAATGACATTTTTTGTAGATCTTTGTGTGCTGAACATTTTTGCTTCGTTGACTGTCTCTGTCTGTCTGTCTGTCTGTCTGTCTGTCTCTCTGTCTGTCTGTCTGTCTGTCTCTCTCTCTCTCTCTCTCTCTCTCTCGTTCTCTCTATCTCTCTCTCTCTCTCTCTCTCTCTCTCTCTCTCTCTCTCTCTCTCTCTCTCTCTCTCTCTCTCTCTCTATCTCATCCTTTTCAAGATAATGTCAACAAACATAAAACAATGAAAAATCCAAGTAGAAAGGGAAATAACTCACATGAGAATTGACCTGCCAATTTCAGTCCTAGTGGCTTTTTTGTAGATCTTTGCGTGCTGAACACTTTTGCTTCTTTCACTTTCTCTGTATTATACTTTTCAAGATAATGTCAAAAAACATCCAAAATATGAAAAATCCACTTAAAAGGGGAAATAACTCCCATAAATCGTGATCTGACAATTTTGGTTTTAATGACTTTTTGGTAGACCTTTGCATGCTGAACATGTTTGCTTCTTTCACGGTTACTTTACTTATTATACATTTTTGCATAATGTCATAAAACATCCGAAATATGAAAAATCCACTTTAAAGGGGAATTAACTCCCAGTAAGGGTGATCTGACAATTTTGGTTTTAATGACTTTTTGGAAGACCTTTGCATGTTGAACATTTTTGTTTCTTTCACATTCTCTCAACATGAAAAATACACTTAAAAGGGGAAATAACTCGCATAAGAGATGACCTGACAAGTTCAGTTATACTTTTCTAGATAATGTCATAAAACATCCGAAAACATGAAAAATCCGCAAAAAGGGGGAGAGAACTCTGATAAGGGGTGATCTGACAATTTCATCCCTATTAACTTTGCGTTCTGAACATTTTTACTTCTTTCACTTTCTCTCTATTACACTTTTCAAGATAATGACAAAAAACTTCCAAAAAATATGAAAAATCAAATTAAAATGGGACAATGTCCACCAAAATGAAATATTTGTAGATTTTTCCAACCGTTCATTTTAAGGTAACGGTTCTTTCTAGCTTTAATGATTTTGGAGATACATGCATTAAATCAAAAAAATATTTGCTGACTCGTTCGTACTATATTTAGCCATGACAGCCATATCTGGTCCTAGCCCCTTTTCATCTGCAAACTTACTGTGGCTTTACATGGTTTAACTTCCATCAAGTTTGGTTCAAATTAGCCCAATGGCTCTGTAGATGTAGACAAATATGTCTAAAATTTTACAAAAAAACTTACATTTCCATTTACGTAGGTGCCTATGACCTTGACCTTTGACCCTATAACCTTGCACTTTTTCAAAATGATCCTTAGATAATTCCTAACAACTTTCCCATATATCTTTGTATACAACAAGTCGATCAGTTTTGAGTTATTAAACAGTTTGTAATACAATTAAAACCCTGCGTGACTGAAGCGCCCCCTAGTGCATCGTTTATGGACAGATTTCAATTTCATTCGCAAACTTTATAGATATAGATTCAACCATCATGCATACACAATTTGAAATTCATCTGATCATTGGTTCATGAGAAGACGATTTTTAAAGATGTACCAAGTTTTGGGTTTTTTTTTCCATTCTAGAGGCCCTTATAGGTCCTAGGCCCATTTTATTCGCAAACTTTATTCGCCTTTACATTGGGCTTCTATATTCTAAGTTTGGTTAAAATTGGCCCACTGGTTCTTGAGAAGAAGTCGAAAGTTATTGACACTCGACGGACGACGAGCGACGACAGACAGACAAAGGACGATCGCGATAGGTCACCCTGAGCCTTTGGCTCATGTGACCTAAAAAGGGAATATTGATATGTATACACGTCTCTCTCTCTCTCTCTCTCTCTCTCTCTCTCTCTCTCTCTCTCTCTCTCTCTCTCTCTCTCTCTCTCTCTCTCTCTCTCTCTCTCTCTCTCTCTCTCTCTCTCTCTCTCTGTTTGAGTGTTTTGGGATGGAGGGTGTAAGTTTATGATTATAAACATGTCTATGACCCTGAAAATGTTCAAGAATAACAGATAAAAGTCCATTTTTGAGAGCATGTAATACGATGTCATTTGTACTTCTAGGGTACACTGTCACCAAAAAAATACATCGCGTCACAAGGTGAGATAGTATTTACAATTTACATATCTAAATTGGCTTTATGGAATGTCCATTATTGTAATTAACTGATATAATTATGTAAGTTATAAAGACATAGTAATATGATAACAGTTGATAATTCAAGTAAGTCAAATTATTTTTTTGTATAACACTAGGTCAAAGGTCATGTTCCCATCTTAAAATGTTAGTGATAAGGATTGCATATAATATATGTTTTATCTTACAATTTCCATTCTGTTTATTATCTGCTGAATAAACTTAACTCTAGCTTACACTTTAGGATCTATGAAGCAGTATTTTTGTCTTATTTAAGGTCCAAAAGAATCGACTTTTCGTGATCACTGGTGCATGATCTGGCAAGAACAAGTAGATAAAATCGTAATGCTTACGAACTTGGTAGAGAACAGAAAGGTTAGCTTAAATTCTTTTGCAATGCGTTTCTTTTGATAAATACAGTCTTGAATAGCCTCGGAACTGATTTTAGAAGAAATTGGTATTTTTATCGATTTCGGATTTACAGTAGATAACTATTATTTTATACGGCTTTGAATCATGGAGACATTTGTGAAATAGTTTTCCTGTTAACTTGCGGAAGTTTTATGGTCTCTTCCCTGGTTCATTGTAACCAGTTTCTTCCTTCCACCATTAACACTGGCAATAACCAAAACTGTTGAATTTGGCGTAAAGCACTTGAACATTCAAAATGTAAATTCAACTCTTATTGGCTTATATCTATTGGTCCTACAACACTTTCCCGTTTTCTGACGTTCTCCCTCTCTGTAACTGTTTATCACATGCAATTTCATGTATGTAAATGATTTCTTCTGAATTTGATTTTATTAAATACATAAAGAAAACTATTTTATAGATAAAATGTGATCAGTATTGGCCAAACGAGAATAGCAGTACACTGCATGCGGGGGAGTTCAATATTTCAATTGTGTCTGAAAAAGTGCGCGCATGTTACACGATCCGGAACTTGACAGTCACCAACGAGGACGTAAGCAACAATATTCTATTCCGCATGAAAATACATATTTTGATAATAACCTGCATATAACTCGCTATTAAGTTGTAATTCTATTCACATTTCACATATATAGAACTAATTTCAAATCTACCGTAGATCAATCCTAGGTCTTGAACTTTCCATCTACCGATTTATTCAATTCTACCGATTTATTCTAGATCGTGTAGATCGATTTCTATACAAGTTTTTATATTGCACTGCTATCTAGAAACTCTTTAATGTCAATCAGTTCGTTTTCTTTTTAAATTTGATTGATCATTATCTACAGCTGAATGAAACACGCAATGTCACTCACTACCACTTTACCACGTGGCCAGACCATGGTGTTCCCGATCCTCTGGATCTCGTGCTGTTTCACATCCGGGTCAACACTACAGAGACGTATGGTCCACTGTTAGTTCATTGCAGGTAGGTAACCATGGTTAACATTACATTGTCCATTCATTTACATTTTTTCCCTAAAAAATATTAAAATATTTTGAAATTACAACATCAACAATTGGCTTTACCATGTCCCCAATATAAATAACAATGCCACTGTACACACGATACATTTAACAAATAGTTGCTATCACAATAACTTCCTTAGAATAAGTGTGCATATACCCTATGTAGTTGGTGTTTTGATTTTCTTTCATTGGTTCCTGTTTTTATTATGTTTATATTTCCATTTTGTCCTGTTGTGCATTAATTGTACTTCATATATATTTGCATACACATCATTTTAAAATCTTGGTATCACCAATTGAGTCCAGATGATAGGAATCATTTTTGAAAAATCATTTAGGCTTCCGTAATATGAGTTAATAAATTATTTCAGTGCTGGAATTGGTCGGACAGGGACATATATTGCACTGGACGCCTTGATGGACAGCTGCAGAGAATCAGGGAAAATAAATGTGTTCGAGTATGTGCGACTGATGCGTAATGACAGAGTCGGAATGATACAGACCTTGGTAAATATAGAACAGTTTCTCAGACATGAGGATAATATAGTTAGCATAGAATATGTGAAGAAAAAAAGAAAACGTGTGGTATTGGTTTAATTCATTTGCAGTTCACTTATTTTTTCTACCTCTGATAACACAATTTTCTCAATGTTTTACCTATGAGGGATATAGATTTCATCAGATCTTGTTAAAAAATTAATTGATTACTGTATGTGTAATGATGTCGAATGTGACATGCCAGATGGGATGTTCAATATCTCCATTTGTCTGATCATTTTTCTGAAGTTTAAAGCTTATGGTTCCTTTGATAATTTGCTGATTGGCTACCGTTAAAGATTTTGTTTTAATTGTTTTGATTCCGTTATCGGTAATGAATGCACAACGATCAACAATTTATTTAGTGTTTTAATTTCCAAACGTTGAATAGAACATATATATATATATATATATATATATATATATATATATATTATATATATATATATATATATATAAATATATATATTTATATATATATATATATATATTATATATATATATATATATATTATATTTAACTCTACAAATGCACAAGATGTAATAACACCACCATGGTTTTTTAATGTTTTTAACCTGTATTTATAGTTCGGGATCAAACACGATTCGGTCTATATCAGCCACTGATAATATACTTACACTTTAACAAATAGAGTGTCATTTGAGTATATACCTATATGTAAATAATGCTAGTATATACTTCAGTTGAAGGCGACGATCATTTTATATTTCAGAACCAATATATTGCCGTTCATTCCGCTGTAATGGAACACCTGAGAACCGTACATCACAACATACCTAAAGCCACATTTGCTGATGACGTCACTATCAAGTTGAATTCGGAACAACGAGATGACTTTGAAGAGGAATTTAAGGTTGATCTACTTCCTAAGGCAAAATAATACAGCTATAAAACATCGTGGTGATTTGTGAACCATGGTCAAAAGCAGTTCTATAGGATACAAAATATGTTGATCAAAACCGTCATAGTGATTTCAGTTGTATTTGAAGACAAATATGATAATGTGAATGCAATATTTACTAACGTACATTTACAAATGTATGTGCACGGTATAATATGTGTAGATCTACCAATTGACACATCCGGGTTCTACCACAACTAAAGCAATGATGTGAAGTCTCGTTGTGTTTGTGCACATGTGCCAATTTACTTATGGTATATAAGATTATACAGGTATATAAATTAATATTATACAGACACCAGATGATGTTTGACGTGTACGTACATTTGTAGGTGATCGAATCCATGAAACCCAACTACAATAACGAGGATTTCAAAACTGGGTTACTGGAGAAAAACAGAGTGAAAAACTTCTCCCAAGATATTTTGCCAGGTGATATAATGCTTTATAGATGTCCTGGACGTCTCATACCATTATTACAATTAAACATATAATTAAACATATAATTAAACATATTATTAGGATATACAGTACAGTCTCATACCATTATTACAATTAAACATACAATTAAACATACAATTAAACATATAATTAAACATATAATTAAACATGTAATTAAACATATAATTAAACATATTATTAGGATATACAGTACTTGAAGGGGCATTAGCTGTATTTACCCCCTCCCCCCCAAAAAAAAAAAAAAAAAAAAAAAAAAAAAAAACATTTCGATTTTTTTACGTCCACTACTTGTACTCTCGATGTATAGTAACAAATATGAACTGTACACAAACATAAAAATCTTATATTCCAACATGTTTTGCGAAAGTAACCAATCCAGTGTAGTTTTCATATACAAATAGTACAATTGAGCTAATCAATTTCAAGTGATAAAGTGTTCAGGCAATATATAGGAATTCAAAAATTTGTATGCCTATGTATGTCTTATTCTTTGTTAATTTATATCAATCTAAGTAGTATAAAAGGGATACAAAATTTTGAAAACAAATACAGCTAATGCCCCTTTAAATTACATTAATACAATTACCCATATAACGATATTTATGCTTTACAGTAACTAGGTTCAATACTACCCCCTGATTACGTACAGGGTGTACTATTTTATATATTGTCATTTACTACAGGATTAAACACCCGTCTTTGTATACTTCATCTTCATATATTTTTGTGAGTATGGTCAACGTCTAATTTTTGCTTAAACTTGTAAAGTTTGGACATAATTTGTTGAACTGAAAATAATCGAAAATAATTACACAGACCAATGAAATATAACATTGACCATGGTGCAGCTATAGGAGCTTTTGATATTATCTCTCATCTTTTCAGTCGACATATACGCAGCATTTCTGCCATCAAATGTGAAAGGCCAAGTCGAATACATAAATGCCGTATATGTTCCGGTAAGCAGTTTTGATAGCATACACACGCATGTTAAAAGAAAACGTAATGTTACGAAGCCGTATTTTGATCACAGTACACATGTACTCGTGCAGCACGTGTTTTGATGGGTTACATTTGTGGCTCAAGCTGCATTCATATAATTCAGTGGTAGTGTATCATCTTAACAATATTCCAGTTTTCGTTTCTTCCACAAATTTTTCATATTCCTAAATATTCTCAATTTTTTGTAGTCGTACACAGATCACCATGGTTTCATCGTTACCCAGATACCAACACTTGAAACTGATTCAGAGTTTCTGTCACTGCTGTTTGATCATTACGTCACTACTGTAGTAGTTTTACTGTCAAATGACGAGGATATGACGGTAGGTACAACATGGATGTATGCTAAAATATCGACAAAATATAAATTCCGTGACCCATGTAGCCAGATTCGAACTCATCCGTTTTAAAAAAGAACTGTAGTGTTCACGGTCAGAATTTGGGAGAACATGATTTTAATCTAAAAACTGCAAAATTTCCAACCGCAACATTAACGTGCTCACTTCAGAATTATGGCAGTAGACCATGTTATTTATTAATTTATGTGAGTATAATGTGACGTATGGGGTCTCTGAGTTTTGCAAGTTTCGTCCTGAGAAAATAAAATAGATCGTTACACTTTCAATCTTTTGGTTTATGCGAAATAAACATGATTTGACAAATGATCTGTCAAATCGCCGTTGATAGTATAAGCAGAACGCATCAGCTATTTTAACTGAAGGTTGTATTTCATTTGCATTCAGAAATGTTCCTGGCTATCCTGCACAAAAATTCAAACACATCGTGGAGTAGTGAAACTACATTGCAGTAATGTAACATCTCGGGAGAATGATATAGAGGAACGAGTTGTAACACTCAAGCGGAAGGTAGGCTGCACGGCGCAAATTATATTTATGTGTTTCGTATCAGAATAATACATACGATAATTGATGTGTCAAACGTTGTTCGGGAAAAAACAGACACTTAGTATATGGTACACCTTTATAAATACATGGCTAAAATGATATCGAAATCACCAAACAAATTATATCATAACAAATATAATGTTATCGTGAAGTATCTGGCGTAAGATATAACTTAATGTAGTTATGTTATACACTCGTCCATGTCCCTGGGACTTAATCTTCAACAAACTTGTAATTTCGATAATTTAAATGTGCAGATGTGCCGGCAGGGGATGCTTACCAGTCCATGACAACTGATCCTACTTCTGGATTTCCAGATGTTTGCGTTTGTCATATGTCCACCGGATTTGTATTTGACATCCCGGAGATTTATACTGTGGTATCTGATATTTTATACACATATTTCTCAATAAATACGCCATCTATGAAAGGGAACCCGATAAAAGTGTAAGGAAGCTAATGTCACTGATTAAAGGTGTACGACATATATTTCAGACACGTGAGGTCTCCGTACAAGTGTTGTCAGTCAGTTGTTTGAAGGAGGAAGAAATTGACAGTACCAAATTACATACACTGGTCAGGTTAGCGTCACTTCTTAAGACACGTAATGATAGCCATGGTCAACGTGCTGTTTTGATGAGTCAGTAAGTCAGTTTTAAGAATTTGTATTTGTTTTATCTCCAAAGTATGTTAACCGTTTCAGCAATGTTTACTCCTTCATTGCAGCTGGCCCAACTTCTGGATTTCTAGAGGTCCATGTCTGTACATTTCCTCCAAAAGTGCAAGTGTCTCTTTAACATTTTAAAGATTTATGCGCTAGTATCTATGATTTTTTTAATTCAACCAACATATTCTTAAATATTTATCTAATGATGTAAATCACATTTTAAAATGTTTGAATTGCAAATATTATTTTTATTTCCGTACCTACAATTGAAATGCCATATATATATTTTAGAATTACACCAATGGCAAATAGCGATTTACATAGTGATTATCTCTATTGGGGTAAACTGTAACTGGATTCTCTTCCCGCAATTAAAAACTGGCCTCCACCATATAATTGACAAAGTGTTAAACCCCACTTAAAAATGATAAATAAGTTTGTATCTTTCATTATGTACACTTACTACAATATTAATATATTACAGAGATGGGTTGAATTATGTTAACCATACTAATATATTACAGAGATGGGGTGATGGGCTGTGGCGTACTACTGACACTCCATAACGCCATTCAGCAGCTGCAGCTTGATGATGAGGTAGACATACCCACAATTGTGCGACGAATGAAGGTTAGACGTCCTCAACTATGTTCAAACTCGGTATGTTGTTTAACGTTAGCAAAAAAAGATGTATACTTTTAAACATCATTGTATTTATTCATGTGAGTTTTAGCAATAATTAAGATCGGCGTCGTGTTATGATTAGTTACTTGTGTTATATAACTGTAACACATGACATTCACAACGACATAAGGAATCGTGTTTAATTTCAACATTTCGCAAATTTTGCGGTCGGTACAATGACCTTGATTGCTATTATGATGGTTTACTGAAATATTAAAATACATTTAGTTGTTCGATGATAGTTGCTGGATCGTCTTTATTGAATGTGACGAGGATTTACTCAATATAGTACTATGTAGAACATATAAATCGGAAAGTATTCGAGATATAGAGAGGGAGTATTTATAAACATAATAATGATAATATTTAAAACAGTAGAGGTAGAAATAGTAGTAGAAGATAGTGATGGTAGTAGTAATAGTAGTAGAAGTACTTTGTAGTAGTATTTAATGCTGTTCTTGTCACTACAAGTTCATTATAGAACAGCTATTACACTGTAATTAAAATTTCATTGAATGTTACCGCATTTTGTATATATCTCACGGTAATTTGTTTACATTCCATGGTAAATGCTTATGTTTAACTACGTTGTATTTTCACAGTCGGAGTACATGCTTTGTTACCAGATAGTGGCGGAATATCTGATAGAAACAAATGTCTACGCAAACACCTAACGTAAAGAAAGTACTGGCTGACCCGTAAGGCATCTCACTGTTTTTGTATATATGAAGAAAATTCAACAATCTAATTCAACTTTATAATTTTTGTATATTTATCAAAGTTACAAATACATGATATAGTTATTTTATATTCAGTGTCATTTTAACACAGCCTCATTAGGTTATTGTATATTAATCATTGTTATTGTTTTTGTTTTTGTTTTTTTTTTTTACAAATTATATTTATCTATAATTCTAGACATCTCCCCCTTAGTCCGTGAGAGTCCATATTAAGTATATTTACCACAAGATAAAATTACATACATGTATATGAAATCGTAAGTCATTATTCCCTCTTGGATGTATCTGCGTTTATTTTCTTCAAACAAAAATATAATTTTAAGTCGCTTTGAAGTGTAAACCAGTTTTTGTTATCACGAGTTATCAAGAAAGCACGACCAACTGATACTGGATTTGAATTTGGATTTTAAATGGTATTTTACACCACACTCAATTTTTCAGTTATATGGTGCGTCCAGTTTTATTGGTGGAAGAGAGAACCCGGTTACAATGTACCAGGAAGAGAAAACCCGAAAATCAATGAGTTTAATCAATCTATTATAAAGGTCATGTTCGTCTCCTCTGTTGATCGTTTTGTTTGTTTGTATATTTACATTTTGGTTTCACATGTCAATCACGATATTATAAATATCTATTTTCACTTCTTTATGACAATATACATCTTAACATACTTGTATGTGTTTGTTCATTACTACATTAATAAATCTGATTTTGTTCTGTATTTTGACTAACCCATATCAACAATTAATGTACAATTGTTGAAATGTTTATGGTTTTATGCTTTAGTAAAATATTGTATTTCCATGCCAACAGACATAAATCAATTACCTGGATAGGCATCAAATCTAGCAGTTCTCCCTAGAATTGTTATGTGCTTTAATCTAAAAATTGATGAAATCGTAAATCTTGATACATAACAAACAACCAGGAACAACTTTTTGTAAGCCGGAAAAATGCTTTGTTTCTACCAGCGGGAAAATGTATTCATACACATTACTTACTGCCAACCTTTGGACATTTTGCATAGATACACCAGCTTATCAAAATTAGTGAAATTTTTTTCACGAAAAAAATGGTCCTTGTTCGACAGTGATTATACAATAAACTGTACTGATTGTGACGAGGATTGATTCTTATCTCATGTAATGTCAATTTGATTGTGAACTCGCAGCGAGTGTGACCGGTCCACAAGGTATGCTTACTCTTCCATGGTACCTGTTCCCTTTTCCGGATTATCAGAGGTCCGTCTTTGTTCAGTGTTCACCTATTTTGTATATTGTCTACTGAACCTACGACCCAGTAATGTGTGAACACATTTTTACCGTCTCTACATTTTTCCACACATACCTAGGAGTATGTTCGAGCATTTCAGACCACATTTTACAGAATCACACTCTAGGAAAAATAAATTAAGAAAACATCAGATTATATTGTATTTTTATCTATCATAACACGATATTTTAATTTGAAGAAGAATTGAACACGATTATGTTAAATGTAATTTATTTAGACAAGCAACATTGTAACACCGGCTAATGAATATCGAATTATGCATATATACATCTACAGCTTTATTATGAGGTCTTCGAGGTGTTAAAACGCACGAATCTGTGTCACACGTGTTTCATAAATATCCGTCTTTACATTCATAACACAGACCATCATCGTCACGTTGACCGAGTCATGTTCTGTCGAATAACTAAAGTCAATATAATAGTAAACATAACTATAACGTGCTGTACAACATTCTAATTACAAAATACCATTATGTGCATATAAAGTTTTTATTCACGTTCATCCATGAAAACACTTCACTTTGGCTCCAGTTGGTAAACTCCTCCTGACCGTTTTGGTAGTACAACAGTAAACACCATTTCGGCATTACAACAGAAAACCAGTAATCAAAGAAAAGGAAAACAGTATAATTACTGAATTTACATTCACAGAAAATGACTGTTTTACAAACAAGAATGCGAAATAAACTACGTTTTAAATGACACCGTAATGAATATTACAATTCAGCATTAATGCTATAACTGTGAACTGCACACAATATACCACCAGGGTATACTAATGACTATCCTGCGATATTGATAACATAACACAAGTAACGTGTCAATATCACACAGTGTTATTTAAATATAATTACACCAAATTATAATCAATAAAAAATCACCGTAATATTACAATGCACAGATGTATATTACTCTCAATATAAATGAAAAATTCAGTTACATATTTATCCGTATATTACACAACACTGCTGTAATGTATATTTATAACACAATACCCGTTAACATATTACAGTCAAACGTAAACGTAATTAGTTTATATGTAATTCTGAAAATATGCAGATATTCTAATTACATATTAACAAAACCATATAAAAAACAAAACTAATTGTAAAACTTTTAAAATACTGAATCAGATTGTGACATAACCTTCCAACCTTAAGAAAGTACAACGTACTTGTGAACATCACAATGTGTTAAAAACTGATGATACTGGAGACTACAATATTTACAAACGACTGAGACAGTCAGCTCCCACATTATCAGAACCTCGAATAGCAACAATACGAAACCTGTAATGTTTCAACAACAAAGCGCATCTCATTAACCTTGCATTTGATACCTTAGCTCTGCTCAAATAAATCAAAGGCTGATGATCAGTCTCTAAAATAAACTTACTTAAACTTATTTATAAATATAAATACTTTTGAAATTTCAAAACGGCCCCCACCATCACTAGGCACTCCCTTTCTATAGTAGAATAAGCTATTTCACTGAGCTCCAACTTTCTACTAGCGTAGGATACCGGCATTTTCATACCTGTTTCATCTTGTAACAAAACTGCACCAATACCTTTGTCTGACGAATCTGTTTGCAAAATAAAATATTAAGACATATTAAGAAACAGTGAGAGCATAGCGTAATGTGTTCAGTGCATTTTCCTGAGCTTGATCAAAGACTATTTTGTTAAGTTTTCTTTTTGTCGTGAGATCAGAAAATGGAGCTGCAATTGCTGAAAAATTCGGAATGAATTTCCCATAAAATCCAACGAGATCAAGAAACGATTTCACTTATCATTTGGTTTTTGGTCTAGTAAATGTTTGTATCGCACTCACCTTTTCTAGCATTGGTTTCAACTATTCATTTCCAATAATATGTCCTAAACACTCTAGACTCCTGTAAGCTATAAAACATTTGCTTGGTTTTGCTGTCAATTTGGCATTCTGAAGTCGAAGCAACAACTCTTTCAAAATTTGTAAATGTTCTGAAAATGAATCTGTATAGATAATGATATCACCTATGAAACTGTCAACAGATTACATCCCAACAGGAAATTTTGTCATGAGCCTTCTATAACTTGCTGATGCATTAACCAAACCAAACGGCATTACACGAAACTGGTAAACCACTAGGTGTACCAGGCGTAGCTGCATCTGCTAACGGGAACTATCAATGACCCTCACACAAACCAGTCTTTGAAATGTACCTACAGTTTGTCAACTGCATTTTTTTTTCTGCATTCGGTATGGTTTTGGCATCAAACACAGCTACTAAGGAAATATATACAGACTTTGTTTGTGTTGCCATTCTTTTTTACAATAACAATCGGTGACGAGTACGGACTTTCTGACTTTTCAATAATACCAAGTTGTAACATTTTAGTCACTTCCTCATAAACAATTTCCCCCATTGTGATCGGCAAAGGATATGGTTTAGATCGTATAGGTTTTGAGCTCGTCAATGTTATATCATATCTAAGGAAAATCCGAAAGTACATCTGTAAAATATTTTCGTTGGCGGTTGTTGAGGCGTCTGACGGGGATTCACTCCTCACATATTTCATTGGACTTGACCTTGGATTCACGGCGGGTGTGACTGGTCGACAGGGGATGCTTACTCCTCAATGACACCTGATCCCACCTCTTGGTTTCCAGAGGTCCGTGTTGGTCCATTTTATGCCGGATTTGTATATATGTCCTGGACATTCTATTGATTTATACTTTGGTATCTGAGATTTTTTAAATAAGAAGATCTGATGCCTGTTGCCGTTGTATATCATTGCTAGAATTAACTTTTTCTAGACCCTCTGACACAGATTGATCATATCGAGGCACTCTTATTATATCATTGTCATTTACTGAAGTATCATTATCAGTGTCAATAACAGCTACACTCACAATTCCAAGAACACTTTTTGAATTGCTCAGATTCAAATTGACCTGTCATCACACCGTTTAAGCATATTTAATTTTCATCCCATATCAATCTTATAATCAATCTTCCCAATTTTTTATATGATCTGAAAAGCACCTTTTCATTGCATAAGTAGTTACTTGCTGTTGGTAATAAAACTGATTTAGGTTCTCATTTCACATCCGCTTTAACGGCAGAAGTGAGTTTAGTGACGAGTGCCAAAAAACCTCTTCCAGCAGCTAAATATATTTCTCAGAATTCAAATTTCCTTCAATTGGAGTCAAAACCCCAACTAAATATATTTTTCAGTATTTAAATTTCCTTCAATTGGAGTCAAAACCCCAACTCCCGATGCACATATACAACCCCAAAACGAAACTGACACTCGTGCACTGCCATGACGTGAAGAAAGAACTCTCGGGTAGCCATTCTTTTTCCATACATAAACTTTTTGGTTTCTACCTAAAGCTACCTGAGTTTCTTAGAAACAGATTTTCACTCTAGGCGCTCTTATGATTGACAGCAAAAATGGTGAGGGTCTTGCCCAAAGACCTCCGACAATAGCCCTCAAAATGAAGTTTACGCTGATCGGTTCTTTTTTGTAACTTGCACAGGATTAGAAAAAATGAATACGTGAGTTAAATCATGCAAAGTTTGTCGTCGGTCTTATTTAACCAGGCGAACCAACACCCTGTCTCCTTGCCGACTCGTAGTTTTGGCCTTCCATTATTTGTTTTTCAAAATAAAAAAACTATATAAATCAGGTCAAAACATATAAAGATGGCCATCTGAAGAACCCGCTGTGCGTATGTCCGTTCTACAGGGAACATTTACTTCTCCGTCGCACCAGGGCGTGTCACTATAAAACTTGAGAATTTACTCAAGTCGGAAAACATTTTCAACTTTTTCCTGTTCAGTCAATATGATTTCAGGTTCAGCCAAAGTTGAGTAAACATTTTGGATTTAAGTAATTTTTAAGATTTATGTTACTAGGCCCTGGGCCCGAAGTCAGCAAATTTATTCAGTACTCAAGCTCAACTAAATCTTCATGATTTTAAAGTAAAAACACGCAAACTTCATTCTGTAACTGGACATGTTTGTATATAGACGGCGTATAATTGACAATAATGATCAATAGCATTGCTCATTTGAAGAAAACTTCAGAAATATTAAAATGTTGTTTGAGTACGTACTCACAATTTGGTTACAGTACTCAAGGTACTTCACGGAAAAATCATAAGTATGATGCAAACATTTATATGTAAACGATGGAAAATTATGATATGCTTCCTAATCACTCAAACCCAAAAGTTTTACAAACGATTATATAGTAGAGATAATGAAATGAACGTTGAACTTCAGTAGTGAGTAAATTGGGTGACCTCGGGCCCTGATCCCTTCTCCGGATTTTCAGAGATCTTTGTGTTTCCCATTCTCACCTGATATATATTGTCTCCTGAATTTTATTGATTACTTGTGTTGACATTTTACTTTAAGTTTTTATCAATCATTCGTAATAGAATGATAACAACATCGTGATTGAAAAGATGGGGCTTCATACCTGTTGTTAGCGCATGTTTGAAAACTGTTCGAAACTAAGCCAATTTTGTGAGAAAGTTTGTAAGTTTACTTGTAGATGGTCGATTGTTTCTTCCTCCATACTAAGTATCCCGTCACTCTCAACCACAAATAAAGTATAAAACATCTCCGATACCAAAGTGTAAACCTTTAGGGTGTCCAGGATATTGATACAAATCTGGTTAAAATGGGCAAACACGTACCTACAGAAACCAAAAGGCGTGATCAGGTGCCTACCACTTACTAAATTCATTGAACTCAAGATGTTTCCACCGAACATTTGCTACTGGTGTTACATGCTAATAGGTGTTTAGTCCGTTGTTATATGTTGTTATATCTTATCTGTCGTTTTCGAATAGATTTCGAGTTTATCATATCCATTGGAAATTCTTCGTCATACTTTGGATGGAATTTATCACTCATAGTTAATGATGTCGTGTTTAGTGTACTTATTATAGGAATCAGAGTATGTCTTCACAAATGTGGTTCTCGTGACCTAACACTAAATATTTATATCTGCTAATTCCACCTTTGTATTCAAAAGAGCTAAGTTTTATAGAAGTGGGTCTGTTTTTATGTTTATCAAACTCTACAGTTGATTGAATGAGTTTGATCACAAACAAAAAATATTACAATTCATAATGATGAACTCTTTGTGGTGATTAAACTTACAATAGCGTTGACTGAAGCAGAAGTTATATCCCGTCTTTATATGGATATCTCCTGACTACAGAGTCGTGGGGCTATCACCAGGTTGCGGGAGGAATCCACTCCTCTATGGCATATGTTGCAACCCTGGATTTTCATACGTCCGTATTTGTGTAATATCAATAATATTCGCTTCATGTCCTTCTGAACAAGCTGAACAAGTCATATATCAACAATTCACATAATTTCATACAAATAAATTTCTTCACCATATATCAGTTTACTTGAAAATGACATTCCTTACTTTGAAAATTGGACCCCAATGAGAACATAGTTAGGATGAAAAAGGTATCGCTTGTAAAATTGTTTGATATATTTTATTTATATAAGTCATTGCGATACATTGACGAATTCAAAATATATCAGACCATTTTGTTGTGGCCATTCCATTATATTATAACAAAGCAGAAAAATAAATAAGTACCAATGTATAATTGAAACCATTATAACAAGAAATAATAGATATAATAGCGGTCTCAACATGAAGAACAGTTGTGGATCCCAAACGGGATGAGACACGTGTCTGGACGGTGCTAGCGTCCCCTGTTAGCTTGTCACAACCGTCGCAAATATTACGTGGAAACATCTTAAGTTCGCTGAAAAAAGGTCAGCAATTCATTTAAGGTCTAATTATATAAAGTACGTCACGATATATGGGCATAAAATTAAGGTTTGCACTCGTAAGCAGACAAACTGCACGAGTCCATTGTTTGATTAATAAGATTTAGGTGATAGAAATTGTCATGCAAATCAAGAACATAGTAAAGGTTACGAACAATTAAACAGAGAGAGAGAGAGAGAGAGAGAGAGAGAGAGAGAGAGAGAGAGAGAGAGAGAGAGAGAGAGAGAGAGAGAGAGAGAGAGAGAGAGAGAGAGAGAGAGAGAGAGAGAGAGAGAGAGAGAGAGAGAAGAGAGAGAGAGAGAGAGGAGAGAGAGAGAGAGAGAGAGAGAGAGAGAGAGAGAGAGAGAGAGAGAGACAGAGAGACAGAGAGAGAGACAGAGAGACAGAGACAGAGACAGAGACACAGAGACAGAGACACAGAGATGGTTAACAATATTGAAAGAATAACATTCATTATCCGGTTAAATGACTTCTTCGCATATATTAAAACACAAGTTTAATACACAAATAATTATTGATAATCATAGTTATTTTAAATTATTTAAGATATACTGACTTTGCAAGCTGTGACAATTTAATCCTTATACCTCAATGTTGAAACTACTTTTAGATACTACGACACAGATAACATAAGCAGAACACTGTATACTCTCTGTTACGTATTTCTATACATTTGTTTAAGTGTGTATTTGCAATTCTATACAGACAACAATTACTTCATGCTGTGTTGAATAATGTAATGGAGGATATATCTGATTTAATAAAATAATACAAGCAGTTATACCCTGTGTTAATGTGAAAGAATACATGTCACTAACGGGAATTTGACGGTTATTGCCGCACCATTTCACTATATGTAAATGCACAATACATTAACGTAAATAAAACTCCCTTCACATCATATTAGGTAATTACAGTGTCAATTTGGCATTATAAAGTAAATTTGTTATTGGCTTAAAACCTGATATTGTATTATTGTCGCACTTACTATCATTGTCACTAATTTGAAAACTGATAACCCATAATATTGTAAACAAATATTGTGTAAATAGCAAAATAGATAAGCTGTATTTACATATGCTAATTTTCCTTATTTAAACTTTGCATGTAATATAAAATCTGAAGTTTTATTATGTTTATTCAGTGTTTTCAAAAGAAGACACGCACATTTGTTGTGATGTCGCTCCGTGCATTTAAATCTCCGTATCAGTAAGAGATATAAGCTACATAAAACATTTAAATACATTCATTTTGTCTTTTCAGTATATACTTACACATATTCATATATTAATGTTTGTCCTTGGATAATATTTTCATTTGTAAACACATAACTTCCTAGTTAGATTTTGTGTATAATGAAGAGGCTGTACATTGATTTTTTTCCATAATCCATAGCATTTATATTCGATGCAGTCCAAAAAATGACAAACAATCCTTATATTTATATAGAGATTACCATTTTCTGTTAATCTGTAATCAGCTGGTTACTAAATTCATTCTATGTTATTGGCTTTGCGGTAGGAGGTTATTCATATGACGTAACAGCTAAACAGCTGTGTGAGACGAGAATTAGTTCACATATTCAGTCCGGAAATACTAAATGGAATTAAGGTTTATTTTCTTATTTTCATATCATTTTGAAAGAAACTAGTGATATGGGAAATGTTGAATACGTGTCAGATTTGTTTTAAGTTATTTTAGAATATTTGTTTGCTAGGTTACCGGAAGGTTAAATGTGTCAGAAGAGAATTGAAATTGCAAATGACCGCGCCCATTAGTATGCTGTATAATGTATTTACAACGAATTTGCGTTTAAATTCTGATATATTATTAATGGGAAATACTATAGAAAGATTTAGTGTGACTTATAAGAAGTGAGACAGCCAATATTCATTCATGACAACTGAAAGTAGCCATTTTATTTGACATTTTTTTACCAAGAAGCTGGGAACCATGATGACTGATTGGTACGTAACCTTCGTAAGTAGGTCCATTTCACACCACCTGATTTCACACGATGCGGCTGACGAATTGTTTCTGATAGGAAGGCAGACAAATCGACTTGTTTATCAAGAGATGCTTGACAAAGTTGCACTAGGCCTTACTAGTCTTTTTTTTCTGTTGTAACTACGAAGCGAACTTTCATTTATGTGGCAGACTGTGGTTTGTAGTTCTGGTCATAGCATCATAGCATGACCTAGATATATCGCGATTTGGGCCTTTAGGCTGTACAATGTGATACAGATATAGTCTCGTGTTTCATATTTCGTTCTGTGATTTTTATTTGTTTTGTGGTAGGTCTAATGTATGGCTTTTAAGATTAA
>BROG01001663.1:0-7500 GCA_030159075.1 Atrina japonica | reverse complement strand
CTCGTTGCCTACAGAACTTCTTCACTAACATATATATATATATATATATATAAATATATATATATATATATATATATATATATATATATATATAAAAGTTCTCTAGTTTTTTTAACTATTTTGAGCTGAAATTTTAAAACTGAGCTTTGACCTTGATCTTTCATCAGATGACCATCAAAGTTCAAACAAATATTATTCAGCGCATTGCCTACAAAACTTCTTCAGTAACATATAGATAAAACTTAGTTTTGTAGCAATTTTGAGTTGAAATTTTCAAATATAGTTGTGACCTTGACGTTTGAACCGATGACCTTGAAACTTCACACAAATATTTTTCAGTACATTTCCTACAAATCTTTTAACCTAAAATATATGTAAACGTTCAATACCTTTTGAGCTATTTTTAGCTGAAATTTTCAAATTCATCTGTGACTTTGACCTTCCATCTGATGACCTTGAAACTTCCTTCAGCGCATTATCTACAAATATTGAAAATTGATATTTGGAGCTATTTTGAGTTGAAATTTTCAAATTAACCTGTGACCTTGACCTTTGATCCGATGACCTTGACATTTTCACACAAATATTCCTCTGCACATTCCCTACAAATCTTTAACGGAACCTCTATATCAAAGTTTTAGAGTTTTGGGGCTATTAAATATTGCATTTTTCAGATAATTTTCAAAAAAACTGTTCCCTTCACCTTTGATCCCATGACCTTGACACTTCACGCAATAAAAGGTTTAGCAGTTTTGGAGCTATTCTGAGTTGAAAATATCAGATCTTTTTTCAAATTAAGCTGTGATCTTGACCTTTGATCCGACGGCCTTGAAACTGCACATAAATATTAATTAACACATTCCCTACAAATCTTCAACGTAACCTTTATATACAAGTTTTACAGTTTTTAGGCTATTAAAGGATGAACTTTTAGATAATTTTCAAACAAAACTGTGACCTTGACCTTTGATTCGATGACCATGAAACTTCAGGCAAAAATTGTCATCAATTTCTCTACAATTCTTAAACAGTAACATATATATAAAAGTTTGATAGTTTTTTAGCTATTTTAAGTTAAAAATTTCAGATATTTTTCAAATTAAGCTGTGGCCTTGACCTCTGATTCGATGATCTTGAAACTTCCCCAAAATATCCATCAGGGTATTCCCTACAGATCTTCAACACTAACGTACATGTAAACGTTCTATAGTTTTTGAGGTATTTGGAGTTGAAATTTTCAAATTAAACTGTGACCTTGATCTTTCATCCGATGACCTTGAAATTTCACACACAAATTTCTCACCAAGTTGCCTACTTATCTTGCAAGTAAGATATATATATAACAGTTTTTTGAGCTATTTTGAGTTGGACATTTCTGATAATTTTCAAACTAAGCTGTGGCCTTTGATACGATGACCTTGGAACTTCACATGGATATTTTTAAGGCTATTCTCTAGAAATCACTTATATATATATAATATATATATATAATATATATATAATATATATATATATATATATATAAATATATATATTATATTATATATATATATATATATATATAATATATTTATATATATAATTTATATATAAATATATATATATATATATTATATATATTATATTTTTATATTATATATTATATATATATATATATATATTTATATATATATATAGTATATATATATATATATATATATATATATATATATATATATATATATATATATATATATATATATATATATATATGTCTATAATAAAACCTGATAGTTTTTGAGATATTGAGATTTAAATTTTCAAATGTCTCTGTAACCTTGACCTTAAACCACATGACCTTGAAACTTTTTCTGCTTATGTAACAACTGTCTTATGCATATAACTATAGTAAAAGTTCTTAGATCCTGGGATATTTTGACATTTATCTGATTTTGAACATACGGAATTTATCCCTCAATCTTCAGCCCCCAGCGAGCTTTTTTCAGGTTACACTAAGATCAAATTTGAAACAAACAGGCACAACTACAGTCTTCGGGCTTTCAGAAAATCCAAACGGATTTTATTTAGCTTAAGTAGTTACGGAGGAGATGATGCCACACAATCAGTCATGAAAAAATCGAAAAAGGGACTGTTTTGTAGAATTTCGTTTTGTACGACAATTTACTTCGGTTTTCGATGCAGGTTTGTGCCCTTACCAAGATATTGACAGCCGTTAAGGAGAAACGGTGTAGATCAGATGTGGATACTAAAAAATTCTAAACAGCTTTTAGAAAATTTGAAGGCACACATTTTTTTTCTTGAAATCACAGTATCAAAACATATAAATCCTCTACTCTTTACACAACTATTCCACATAAAAAATAAAAGAAAGACATTATAGCATCATAGACAACTGTTTTTTCACTGAAGGTGGTACCCGAAAATTTAAATATCTAGTGATTGGCTATCAGGATACTTATGTTGTCCAACACCACTCTGATTCTACACACAAATACACTGAAGTTGATATAAAAAACATGCTGGAATTTCTAATAGACAATATATTTGTAATGTTCGGAGACGTGGTCTTTCAACAAACTGTCGGTATTCCTATGGGATCCAATTGTACTCCTTTAGTGACCGACCTGTTCCTTTATTCATACGAAGCAGACTTGATTGAAAAACTCCTGAATCACAAGAAGAAAAAGCTAGCGGTGTCCTTTGATTTGACATTTAGATATATCGTTGAAGTTTTGCAAATTAATACTGACAATTTCCATACATATGTCAATGCGATATATCTAAGCGAACTAGAAATTGAAGATACAACATAAACAAGCACACACGCTTCATACTTGGACATTTTATCACAGATAGCGCCACATCATTATGCAGCGTAAGACAATCCGATCATCTTCCTGAATAAATTATTTGATAAGATATACCTGGTATACATTAATACCATGTCATTGCCTTTTGAATCGGCAGACCATGCACAGCTATCATATACTGACTACACTTCTTTTCCGAGCTGGAGCGAGTATGACAATGAACAAAAAAGGAATGTAAATTTGAGATATATTTATTTTATATAATATTTTGGTGATATGTGGCCACGGTTGTACTCAGATTAAATATTGGAGCCAGTACCCAGGTTGAGTCCTATGGGCATACCCAAAATGAATGATAAATATGCAATAATAAAATGTTTAAAGTCTGAACTCCGAGAACGGTCGAACAGAGTAAACATAATCAAATAAACATAAAAAGTGTCTGCTAAGAAAATGAAACACTCAACGGAAAACGATGAGTGAAATTGCCACTTCACAGAATTGAATGAATTAAAAGCGTGTGACATCTAGTCCAATCTCAACCACTGAGCATCTGAGCAATGTACAGCCGTGACGATCATTGTATAACGGTGATTATCTGAAAATATATAAAGCTAACAGCAGTAACAAATTCAAAATAAAATTTCAAATAATATCAATATAAATAAGTAAGGATGGAGGGTAGAAATTTCAAGGTGAACTTACACATGTCGCACAGCGACACATCTTTATAAACCAGCGGAAGTGACCGAAAGACATTAGAAGTTCCGCTTACTGAATTGTATTCGATTTATGTAAATGCGTGCCAAAACAAGTCGGACAACTAAAATAAGAAATAAATGCGTCGCACTTTGATATTCGCAGATAGCGTCACACCATTATGCAGCGTAAGACAATCCGATCATCTTCCTGGATAAATTATTTGATAAGAGATACCAGGTATACACTAATACCATATCGTCGCCTTTTGAATCAGCAGACCATGCACTGCTATCATATACTGACTACACTTCTTTTCCGAGCTGGAGCGAGTATGACAATGAACAAAAAAGGAATGTAAATTTGAGATATATTTATTTTATATAATATTTTGGTGATATGTGGCCACGGTTGTACTCAGATTAAATATTGGAGCCAGTACCCAGGTTGAGTCCTATGGGCATACCCAAAATGATAAATATGCAATAATAAAATGTTTAAAGTCTGAACTCCGAGAACGGTCGAACAGAGTAAACATAATCAAATAAACATAAAAAGTGTCTGCTAAGAAAATGAAACACTCAACGGAAAACGATGAGTGAAATTGCCACTTCACAGAATTGAATGAATTAAAAGCGTGTGACATCTAGTCCAATCTCAACCACTGAGCATCTGAGCAATGTACAGCCGTGACGATCATTGTATAACCGGTGATTATCTGAAAATATATAAAGCTAACAGCAGTAACAAATTCAAAATAAAATTTCAAATAATATCAATATAAATAAGGTAAGGATGGAGGGTAGAAATTTCAAGGTGAACTTACACATGTCGCACAGCGACACATCTTTATAAACCAGCGGAAGTGACCGAAAGACATTAGAAGTTCCGCTTACTGAATTGTATTCGATTTATGTAAATGCGTGCCAAAACAAGTCGGACAACTAAAATAAGAAATAAATGCGTCGCACTTTGATATTCGCAGATAGCGTCACAACCATTATGCAGCGTAAGACAATCCGATCATCTTCCTGGATAAATTATTTGATAAGAGATACCAGGTATACACTAATACCATATCGTCGCCTTTTGAATCAGCAGACCATGCACTGCTATCATATACTGACTAAACTTCTTTTTCGAGGTGGAGCGAGTATGACAATAAACAAAAAAAGCAATGTAAATGTGAGATATATTTATTTTATATAATATTTCGGCGATATGTGGTCACGGTTGTACTCAGATTAAATATGGGAGCCAGTACCCTGGTTGAGTCCTTTCGGCATCCCAAAAATTATAAATATGCAAATAGGAAAGCGTTTAAAGTCTGAACTCCGAGATCGGTCGAACAGAGTAATTATCATCAAATAAATATAAATCTCGTCTGCTAAGAAACGGATTTTATTTAGCTTAAGTAGTTACGGAGGAAATGATGCCACATAATCAGTCATGAAAATATCGAAACAGTGACTGTTTTGTAGAGTTTCGTTTTGGTTTTCGATGCAGGTTTTTGTACAAATTGGTTGTTAATTCAATATGACTTTATACTATCAGTCAGCGACTAAGAGTGTAACGTCAGGTCTTGTCATTTGTAATGACAAGAAACAAATAAAAACATAAGTTGGCGAAAAGTTAAGTAATGAAGATGTTGCTAAAATGATTGATTTTTAGCACAAAGAAAGTAAATACAAAGTGGTAACTAATGCTGAATTTGGTTTATTAAGAGCGCTAAACGCTAAGCCCACACAAAAAGATTCCAAACCACCACATAGAACGCCATTACGTAGCATGGTTGACATTACACATATATCATCGGCAGTATCTCTGATAGAAGGCAAACCACAAATACCAGTATTTCCGGGGAGAACAAAGCTGGTGAGGTAGAATTTAGTGTTTGGAAATACGAAGCAAGGTGTATATTAAGTTGCATACCCTGTCATACTGCGTGCAATGAGAAATTCCTTGAGGGGGGAAGCCAGAGCATCATTAATGAACCTTGGAGACGATATATCACCGTCAACCATTATTAAAAAATGGAAGGTGTATTTGGCAATGTTTAGAACAATGAAGGAGTGATGGATAGTTTTTACACATAACGTCAAAATGATGGCGAAAGAGTCGCAGAGTTTGGGTTAGGCTGCAATCCCTGCTACAAATAGGGCGGAGAGACATCAGGTATCGTCGACTGCCAGGGAGGAAATGCTTTGTTCAAAGTTATTCACAGGGCTTAGAGACAAACAATTACAAGCTGCACTGAGATATAAATATGATACTATAAAGAATTTCGGTTTGTTGTTAGTAGAAGTAAGAGCAGTCGAACAAGAACTTGGATCATCTAAAGCAGCAGTTAAACAACAGGCAGCGATAACATTGAATAATTTAATGAAAAACATTGAATAATTATCTACCAAAGTTGAATCAGTAGAATCCAAATTAAGTGGTATGCAAAGTGCGGGACGTAGCTTCAATAGGGATCGAAATTCAGAATACTGTGGTAGATATAACAGAACGGAAAACGTCAAACGAGGCAGGGAAAGCATCAATCTGATTAAAAACCGATGTACGTTTTTCTGGTGTGTCGCGTACAGGATCTAACCGCTATGGGGTCACGTGCGGGTGACCAATTAAAATGCGACTTACAATATATAAAACATCTACAATTACAAAATATTAATGACAAAGAGAAGTTATTTGTTTTATAACAAAGGAAATCGTCAGTTCGCAAAAATCTATCGGAATATCTTTTATGATTTGAATCCATCCAGGGTTATGAATATAATTCTGTACTACCGTATTTTGTGCGTTCTGTGTTGTTTATAATGTTAAAAATGTTTACATCTCTTTTCCATTTTGATTGCATACAATATTATGTAAGTCGTTTTTCCATTGGTTGAATATGACATACGGGGTCGTCCGCACGTGACCTCATAGCGGATTGCGTTAGATCCTGTACGCGACATATCAGAAAACGGGAGCGACTATAGATCGGTTTTTAATTTGATTGGGGAAACATAAACTATCAAACAAGTAGCGCTAGGAACAGCGTGTTCTCTGTGTTACAAAGTGGTCAAAGTTCAATCACATCAGACATTGTCAGATATCCACAATAGAATGCGTATAATCAACAGGAAAGAGGATTCATACCTCTCAGTGGATAACACAAACATGTCAGACAATACCGTAGGAATGAGCATTTTGGTGGGAATAGGTATGGCCATTTCAACTACAAGAGGTTGCATATGAGGGACAATCTTGCGACCTTGGTGTGCACAAAGTTCCCTATATTGCATCACAACAGCTTAAATTACTTCATAACAATTCACGATCTAAACAGATGTCAACTTTAGTTTGAATAATTAATGAAACATCTTTGGTTTTAGATAATAAGAAAGTTCAAGCTTTAGGCTAATCGATTTCCACAATTCCAGGAATATTATAATCAACATTTGAGACATTTTCCTATTGATCAAGTGAAAGATATACTAACTGTAAATATAAGTGAAAAATATACTAATTGTATATACTAATTGTAGAATGCGCTGATGGATCAAAGTTACAATACAGTGGCTACATTACATTTCCCTTGGGGAGCGATTATCCAAATGTCAACGTAGATGTATTTTTATGATCTTGCCGACCGTTCCATATCATTATAATACATTTGTGTGCTCTTTGGTACGAACATTCTAAATGTTTGATTGTTCAACTTGAAACAAAGACACGGTGTTAGATTTCTACAGTAAACGAAACTGACTACGCCGTGGTATATATGACTTTCAGATGTTTAACGCTCAGAGAGGAACGACCACGACGGAATCGAAACATATTAGTATTTATTAAGTCTGCTGAGGAAATGAAAGTGATTATACCTTCCAACACTGAGATAATAATCAACGAACAATGTCTGGAGCTATGCCGTATCATCCAGTATCTGCTATCATCCAGGCAACATCTAAATCTACTTTGACAGCGGGGATTGATATTTCACCTG
>BROG01001662.1:17500-34944 GCA_030159075.1 Atrina japonica | reverse complement strand
CGTGTATTAGCTTGTTCCCATTTTCCGATATATTTCCTCTATTGGCTTTCGTCCTGTGATATGCATTAATATATATTAAATGAAAATGTTTTCTAAAACAAAAATAATTTTACGGTGACAGAAAACGCAACAGTGTGGATTTTCAAATTCATTCCACAATTAAATACATGTTTGAATACCTACCCATCAGTCCGCTACCCATGTGATTCACAATTTAAACTATCTCATTCGTAAAATTTCTTTAATTTCTTTAATTTTTGAATGCTTTGATACAATTATTACATAGAAATGTTGTAATAATAAGGCTAGATAAAACCACTTACTCTATGTTTTTTTTATATATACATTCTTCTTTGGCATCACATATCTGGTCAGTTGTACATTTGCATTTCTCCTTGCAAGCCACACCATACTGTCCACTAGGACACGGCCGCTGGCATTCTTCACCATAAAACCCCTCGGCACATTCTAAAATGTTATAGCAAAACAATTCACATTAATTTAAGTAATGAATAATATGGTGTGATGTAAACATCGCTGGAAAAAGAATGAAAGTATGTTTCTGTTTTGAATTAAATGGATATTTTAAGTATATGAAATATAGACGATTGATTGTTTAAAATAAAAAAAAGAAAGTACCTTACCAATGCATACTCCACCCACGTTCCTGTAGCCATTACAACAGTTTCGTTGCCCCTGAAACACCGAAAGTTCATAATATTCTAGATTATTTAATAGAGTTATATTCTATGCGTTAAAGTAAACACGTATCTGTAAACTTAATATTAAAATTGAAAATAATAAAACAATGATAATAATCCTTAAATTATGATACTAATGTGAAAAACTGAAAACTTATCCAATTCGTATGCCACATTCCTTACCACAACTTACAAATAAGAAAAAAACATAATAAAATAGTTACTAGAAAAATGTTGTATTTCATGATTGGGTATCCGGTTGTATCTTTCGGTAAGGTAAACTTAATAGTAGAATTATATATTAATGCTTTCAATAAAAGTTTTTCATAACAACATGAAACATGTGTAAACGAGGAAAACAACAATTAAATGTCAAATAGGTTCAACGGATATAAGCTTAAGGGTTTGACGTTTATATTTGCAAATGCAAAAACATATAATAAAATTGGTTCCGTGTATAAGGGCTATTAATGAGTATTCATCAGATGATATAATTATCAAATACCAAAATATGTTCTCAGTCACTGAAGTACATGACAAATTAGACATACGTGTAGTTTTTTATCTAAATAAGAACGAAATAACTCATTATATCATAACACTGTTGGCATATAAGTACAGTGAAATCTCACTATCAAGACCACAAAACTGACTGAATGTCTGATTAGTGAGGTTCTGTACTTATTATATATTCATTAAAGCGACATAAGCTTTCACAATGATTATTTTTGTCTCCTGGACTTATAGTCGAGGATATGATAAAATGTGTGTTCAAATACATTATCAAACACGTGAAACGTTCTAAAGGATCTTATTTTTTTAATAGAATTTAAGTTTCTCCGTACCTTACGCAATCCAGCTGTATTTCCGTATGCAATGACCTTTCAGATAAACTCTTTTGCCAGATCAAATGTACTTCGTAATTCTTTCAGGGGGATCTCGGTCCTTTACGGGCTCGGACTATGTTAAAGTCGGCCGATCTTTATGTGTTCAATATTTATTTTTAAAATACAGAACGTGATTGTTATTGGAAAGTGCATGTATCATGTAAAATATATGCTTATAGCCTTATCTAAAAGACTCGTCACTGTCACTTCGTATATCGAGCGCTTGGCAACGTATCAATTTTTACCATTTTTAAATTCCGACCAGGGAATCAATGATTTAGTAAATAAGCGTATGTATACATTCATCACAGACACAGAAATAACAAGGAACCTACAAACTTAACATTCGAATGCTGGGGTTCGAACTCTTGACATACTGTGCCACCCGCCGGCTCCCATGCTCGACGCTCTAACCACTCTGTCGTCTACGCATTGTCAAATTTATTTACGCAGGTAGAATCATTTGTGACCCAGGTTCATAGTAAATGTTCAGTGTTTAAGTGATGTCTGTGCTTTATATATACCTGTATTTCTGTACATACATCTTTAGATCAATTTACATTTACAATAGGATACACACTTTTCACCTCTATCTGTATAACCGAGTTATCATGTTCGGTTTACCACTATCGAAACGTTTTTGTTAATGCTTAGACGGCCAATTGGTTTGAGTATCGAGCATAGGAACCAGGCCGTTGGCATATGTATTGAAGGTCGAGAGTTCGAACCCCAGCCGGGATATGGTGGGTTTGTAAGCGAAATGCTATTTCTGTATATGTGCGTTATGCATGATTTATATACGCAGATGGTATCATTTGTGATCGAAGTCCATAGTAAATGTTCAGTGTTGTAGTGCTTTATATAAACTTGTATTTCTCTACATGCATCGTCATCCATCCATTGTAATTCATATAAGAATAAACACCTTTTCACCTCTAATCTCTACGGACCGGGTTCTCATGTTCGGAACTCTACCTAACACTATCGAAACATTCATTTATGTAAATGCGTAGAGGGCTGAGTGGTTACGGCCAGGTGGTTGGTGTCGTTGTTCGAGAGTTCGAACCCCAGCCGGGACAAGGCGAGTTTGTAGACTTGATATATCTGTATATTATATATATATATATATATATATATATATAATATATATATATATATATGTACAGAATTTCAGTTTTCTGATGTATTTTGTCGAAGATTATGCTAGACGATGGGCAAAACATGAAGAAGACGTGGAACCCGAAACTTTGTCTGAATGGTTAAACTGTTTACGATGGTTTATACAATCTTGTTTTCGAAAACTTAAAGGAACTATGAAAACACTTTATCCCTGTGTATTTACTAATCCAGAAGAGGTAACCGAGCTTGATCGATTACATGACCAATATGTACTAGTCCCAGCCGACAAAGCCTCAAATAATATACTTTTTGTTTGTAAGGCACATTACTATAATTGTTTATTAGAAGAACTATGGTGTAATACGTATTCTGGTATTCCTACATACACACGTGGCTAACTTTCAAAGTACGAGATCCTTCAAAATCACCTGTCCGTATTACGTTCTTTTGATGTACCTACAACTGATATCGTTTTTGAGCTACCATATTAACATTGGAAACCTAGACTTCACAAAACCCCATATAAGCAGAGGTACACAGCGGGCTCCAGCAAATGTTCTACCAAGCTTTTATTTTTACTTCTTACTAATATACTGACAGCCGTTAAGGAGAAACATCAGGAAAAATGTTCAGTTGCTTATGCCAGAAGCGGTGAAAACATATTTGGATACTTAAAAATACTACACAAACTTACACAATTTCAAATCCACAGTATCAAAACATAAAACTGCTCTCTCTACTCTTAACACAACAATTCCATATAAAATGAAAATAACTTTTAGCATCATAGATAATAATTTTTGTTATCAAAGATGGTACCCGAAACTTTTTAATAGTGATTGGTTATCATGGTACTTATTTTGTCCAATACCACTCTGATTTTACACATAAATACATAAAGATGATATAAAAGGATGCTAAAATTTCTAATGCACAATATATTTGAAGTGGTCTTTCAATAAACTTTCGGCATTCCTGTTGGAACCAATTGTGCTCTTCTATTGACTGACCTGTTCCTTTATTGATACGAAACTGTTGAATCAAGAGAAGGAAAAGCTAGAGCTGTCATTTAATTTGACATTGAGATATATCGACGACGTTTTGTGAATTGATAATGACAATTTTCCCACATATGTCAATGCCATCCCAGTGAACTAGAAATTAAAGATACAACACAATCAAGAACGCACACTTCTTACTTAGACATTTTACTTACTTACGCCTGGGCGTGTTCAACATATAGACATTTCATATACAGATGTAAACTACTTACTGACAAGTTATTGACACAGAGATATCGAAGACTGCGTTTGATGTCAACGTTCCGCAAATGTCACGTCGGTATAAAATTCGTGTTTGCGATAACTCTGTTTCACTAAGTGAAATGTTGAGTTGCCTTTTAGTTGGTGTTTATTGAGAAGGCTGCACCAATAGTGACGGGGATTCGTTCCTCTTGTACTTCATTTGGATTTGACTGTGAACCAACGTTTGTTGTGACTGAGTCGACAGATGCTTACTCCTCCATCTCACCTGATACCACCTCTTGATTTTCAAATGTCCGTATTTGTCAATTTTTACCAGATTTGCATCTATATTCTTACATCCTTAAGATTTATACTTTGGAATATGAGATGGACATATGGACAGATAATTACACCAATGGACGTTTCAGACCATGCTGACCACTGGAAGGGTCAATCGAAAATATGTAAAACGATTGATATCAAACACTGAAGAAATAAAATGTTTCTATTTTCAAAATACAATATTGCTGATATTTTTCATGAATAAAATTTCAGTGGATTAGATGACCTATCAAACATTATGATGTGTATTTCTTAGATTATAGCCACAAAATCAACCCAAAATATGTTAACCATTTTAAATTGACAAATTTAGCATTTCTGTCTTTTTACGATATACTTTTTTTATTTCAATGTTAAATGTTCGGCAACATTTGTAACGGGAAACAACTATATTAAGCCTATATGTAAATCATAACTATGTAAATATAAAGGAGTATCAATAGATAATCGACACTATAAGTCCAAATGAATGCGATAAATTAAATATACAGATAATCTCACTATAAGGAACAATTTCAAATCCAAAACGGGATGGGATCAGGAGTCCGGTAGGAGTCAGCGTCCTCTGCTCGCGTTCTTAAGACACTGTGAAGCCATACGAGTACTTTGTTTGGCAATATACACTGTAATTGTAACAATAACAAGTCAACAAAGAGGAAAACATGGGTTATAAATTATTGACAGTTACCGATGAAGTATAAACATACAGTATAGAGCTAGCTATCATATTGTTTAAAACAAATGGAAATCCAATATGCAGACACATGACTTTGATCTTAACGGATATATAAACATCTGAAAATAATTCTCTATCTGGTTACATAATCGTAAGTAGAATCTTAAGATTTTATTTCTATCACAAACTCATAGAAGGAAACTGAAAATATAAGATGCATAAATGTTTTAGTGTTTATATAATACAAAAACGTAAATGAGATAGATGCATATAATGTATACTGCAATGATAAACGTCCTGGTTGTGTCTGTATTGATCTACGCTTTTGTACCTACATACATATCATAGGTATTGGAAAGGGTAATCCGTGCACAATATGACAGAGCATATAAACACGTTTTTGCAATCAAATAGGGTACATGTAAAATATTCTCTCTCTCTCTCTCTCTCTCTCTCTCTCTCTCTCTCTCTCTCTCTCTCTCTCTCTCTCTCTCTCTCTCTCTCTCTTCTTTTAATTTTAAGCAGTACTAACAAAGACCAGTAACTCTTTCTGCCAACCTTGTCGCCGATATAAATTGCATATATTCTTTAACGGTATTCCCAAAATAAAAAGGAGGGAAAGGATATAACTGGTTAATATCATGAAGATATAAACCAATTAGAAAGTAATAGAAAAGAACCAGTGAATTTACAAAGAAAGTACTCAGCAACTCAATCCATATGCGCAGTATACACTGTATGGCAATATACATTGTAATTGTAACAATAACAAGTCAACAAAGAGGAAAACATGGGTAATAAATTATTGACAGTTACTGATGAAGTATAAACATACAGTATAGAGCTAGCTATCATATTGTTTAAAACAAATGGAAATCCAATATGCAGACACATGACTTTGATCTTATCTTTTTAAAATGCTACAATGCATTATCATGTTATATTTACCTTTTTATATTTTAAACCTTTGCTGTGCCCTACATCGATTCACTTGTTAACAATGCCAACGAGTCTACGTGTACGGATAAAGTTATTTTTAGAAAAAGCCATTGATTTTATGCATAAAGTTTCCTCAGGGATTACGTAATGCCATTAAAGAAATACACGGATATATAAACATCTGAAAATAATTCTCTATCTGGTTACATAATCGTAAGTAGAATCTTAAGATTTTATTTCTATCACAAACTCATAGAAGGAAACTGAAAATATAAGATGCATAAATGTTTTAGTGTTTATAGAATACAACAAACGTAAATGAGATAGATGCATATAATGTATACTGCAATGTTAAACGTCCTGGTTGTGTCTGTATTGATCTACGCTTTTGTACCTACATACATATCATAGGTATTGGAAAGGGTAATCCGTGCACAATATGACAGAGGATATAAACACGTTTTTGCAATCAAATAGAGTACATGTAAAATATACCTCTCTCTCTCTCTCTCTCTCTATCTCTCTCTCTCTCTCTCTCACTCTCATAATCTCTCTCTCTCTCTCTCTCTCTCATCTCTCCTCTCTCTCTCTCTCTCTCTCTCTCTCTCTCTCTCTCTCTCTCTAATTTTAAGCAGTACTAACAAAGACCAGTAACTCTTTCTGCCAACCCTGTCGCCGATATAAATTGCATATATTCTTTAACGGTATTCCCAAAATAAAAAGGAGGGAAAGGATATAACTGGTTAATATCATGAAGATATAAACCAATTAGAAAGTAATAGAAAAGAACCAGTGAATTTACAAAGAAAGTACTCAGCAACTCAATCCATATGCGCAGTAGAACTAAAATTTGCTCTAGGACATTGGACTGACCGTCGACAAAGATATTTGATCTAATGATTAAATCCTATACAATCACAAATCAATACACAATACAGATATTTAAAACGTAATTAAACATTCACTTTCCTATATATAAAATATATATATATATATATATATATACTATTATATATATATATATATATATATATATATATATATTACAGTCAGCAGTCTAAGCTTTTTGTCAATCTAATTTACTTGTTGTACTTATTAAATTCCCACTCAGACTTTACATTACACGTATACATAGAACGATAGAAAGTGGTGGATCAAAACAATAATAACATCACCACGGGTTATGTATCAGGATGTGACATTGTCTTTTGTGACGATGTCATGACGTAGATGTTATTGCTGGAGCTGTCTCCGCTTTTGCGTTGTAACGTACGGGGTGAAGTAATATTGGCGAGAAGAGACGAGTCAGTGTGTGACCGTGTGTGTCGTAAGTAGTAACAGACTTGCCGTATTCACTGTGGTTATCCAAAATATATATCCAGGATACACTGTTTACAAATATATATATATATATATAAAAGTATTGAGTCCAAAATATTGAATCCGAAATGACAATTAATAATAAGTTGCTGTAGTTGGATATGTAACCAAAATGTACTTGGTCACGAGTTGGATATGATCAAATTTGCTAACTTAGGAATTGGATTATTTACATTAGTATTTAAAGAAATCTTTAGATTTATAAATGGTTGATATATGTCAAAGGGCAAAATTAATTTCTGGTAGATTTACATAGCACTCCGAGAGCTCCTGGATGTAAAATGAACTCTCAGAGGTCTAACTGAACATATACTGTAGTCTACTCTACATATACTCTAGACAACAATACTTCACTTCCGGTGCGACGTACTTCCGGTATGATCTCACTTCCGGTATGACGCACTTCGGGTTATGAAGTCACATGAGCTGTGATTATTCCAACAAAATATTTCAATTTGTTTCACTTGTACTTGATGCACAGTCATAAAAATGTTATATTCCTAAATATATCGGTTTGACAGTGTGTGTGTGTGTGTGTGTGTGTGTGTGTGTGTGTGTGTGTGTGTGTGTTCGTGTGTGTGAGGTGAGTGTGTATGTGTGTGTGTGTGTGTGTGTGTGTGTGTGTGTGTGTTGTGTGTGTGTGTGTGTGTGTGTGTGTGTGTGTGTGTGTGTGTGTGTGTGTGTGTGTGTGTGTGTGTGTGTGTGTGTGTGTGTGTGTGTGTGTGTGTGTGTGTGTGTGTGTGTGACCGCATTTGTACACATTACATAGAACTGAGTATTTCATTTCGATAACCCATGCATGACATTTCTCGTACTTTAAAATTACTTTCTTTTTAACTGGTAAAGAAAGTATCATATGACCTTGTATTATTAATTTTAAAAAGTTTTAAGAAGTAGTGTGCTGATGGAAATTACGTAATACCGTAAGTGTTTTATATTCTTTTAATTCTAACACTTATCAAGAAAAATCCAAGTTTTTTGTAGCTGGGAATATTAGGAATAATCAAATTGTCGAAAAAATCATGATTTCATATTGCTAAATTCTTCACATGATATGAATCATCGGACATAACCGTACAACGCCATTTTATTTTATTTCAGTCACATGATCTATACATTTGTGTGTATGTTTCATTGTTTTAGCAACTCCAAGACTGAAAGTACGTTGTAAGTGCTGATAATGAGATTGAAGCTCCATACATTTTGTCAAAATTTAAAGATCAATGAAACTAGAAATATTGAACTATTTTATCTATTTTTTCATATATATAAATAATTTCACAAAATAAGGTACAAAAATGTCAAAGGTAACATTTTTACTTTAATCAAAATGTTGATATAGAATAAAGACTCTGGACACTAGGCAATGCACATATCTTGCTATATGTTGCCGTTTCTTTTTGAATAATCGTGTAAAGTGGTTATGGTAAGATACATAAACAAAAACTTTCGAACCGATTTTCTACGCTGTGTCAGATATGTTGTACATTAGTTTGGAATAGCAATGACATTTAAACTGAAATCTAATATATTCCCAGTTAATCATATTATGCAATAATTCTGAGTAACATAAATTTAACATGCGAGTACTAGTCAGCCAGTTTTGTGTTTCGTTTACACAATAAACATCTGTCAATACATTCATATACATAGTCACGTGGCATGGGTAATTTAAACCTTGACATTGATATGAATGTTTGTGTGTTTATAACATTTACAAAGACAGCCCTTATGTCGATATGTTTTTTAACATAAATCCTTAGATGCAGTGTATAACATTGCCAACTATCGGTAAACGTTCCATTTACGACAAAGGACTTCTTGTTACATACAAAATCACAATCTTTTCTGTAACTACCAAGTTAATAAGTTTCTGTATGTGGTTTTTACATGGAACTTAAAAACATTTCTATTCAGTGATACCATAAATTATTTTTATTTCAATTAAATTTAAAATGTAAGTTTTTTGAATGAAAAATATGTTTCCTTTTAAATGTAAATAATTATTTAGGCCTATTCCTGGGCAACCTCATTTATATACAACATTTTACAGTTTAATTTTACGTTATATCAATAACAAGCATTGCTTGACACGGTGATGTAATCAATGACAGAGTATCGATATCATTATTTAAGTTATTTGTATGATATACCGAAATTCATAACAAAAATGTAGTAACTACAGTGTACATTAATCGGAACATCAGTAACCGGAAACTGAAGCAATTACAAGTATAAATGTATATTATATCTTTCTTCCTTTTTTAAACTTCTCTCTAATATAAACTATCTCAGATACCCAAGTATAAATGTTTAGGATATCCAGGACACAGATACAAATTGGGCAAAAATGGACAAACACGGACCTCTGGAAAACAAGAGGCGGGATCAGGTGCCATGGAGGATAAACATCTCCTGTCGACCGGCAACACACGCCGTGAGTCCAAAGTCAAGTCCAATGAAACACGTGAGAAGTGTATCCTCGTCACAATTGGTACAGACGTCTCAACAACCGCCAACGAAAAGTCAACCCAACATTTTACTTAGTGAAACAGAGTAGTCGCAAACAAGACTATTATACCGGCCGGAAAATTTGCGGAACGCGGTTTTCGATATCTCTGTGTTAATGATTTGCCATTGAGTAGTTTACATCAGTATATGAAAACTTCATATATTGAACACTTCCCGGCATATCGGATCATTTGTGAAATATAAGCTCCACATTCGGGTGACCGTGAGATATTACTACTTAAATGTGGACAATGTACGATAGGGAAGCCAAAATCGTCGCCTTTGTCGCATAGCTTAGTTGCCAATTTCCCGTCTGTTTGTATAGTAAGTAAAATGTTTAAGTATGAAGCGTGTGTGCGTCACCCTGTTGTATCTTGTATTTCTAGTTAGCTGGGATACATCGCATTGAAATATGTATGAAAATTGCAATTATTAATTGACAAAACGTCGTCGATATATTTAATTATGAAATTAAAGAACAAAGCTAGCGTTTTCTTCTTTTTATTACCGAATGCAATCCGCTTCGTATGAATAAAGGAATAGGTCGGCCAATAAAGTGGCAGAATTTGTTTCAATAGGATTACCGACAGTTTGTTGAACGACAACGTCTCCGAAGTTTATTTATGTGTAGAATCAGAATGAAGTTTGACAAAATAAGTATACTGATAACCATTCACCAGATATTCAATTGTTTAGGTATCCCCTTTAGCGAAAAAAAAAGACTGTTGTCTATGATGCTAAAAGGTTTTTATTTTAATGTTGTTAATGTGGAATAGTTGTATACAGAGTAGCGAAGTCGTATGTTTTTATACTGCCTCTTTTAGAATAAGCAGCCATACAGTATTGCTGAAGTTTCTCCTTAACGGCTGCCAGTATCATGGTAAGCAGTAAAGATTAAGGTTAGGTAGAAAATTAGCTGTATCCTGCTATGTGTGCTTATATAAGGTTTTATGAAGTTCAGGTATCCAATATAAATGTGGTAGCTCAAAATCAGTATCGATTGTACATCAAAAGAGCTTAATACAGAAACGTGGTTACGTATTCGTATTAAACCCTAGCTCTTCTAATAAACAACTGTAGTAATGTGCCTTGCAAATAAAAACTGTATTAGTTCAGGTTGTGTCTGTTGAGACCAGTACATAATGGTCATGTAATCTATCAATTTCAGTTTACCTCTGTATATAAAATATCCATATGTTGTACACGACTGGCATATCGGATCATTTGTGAAATATAAACTCCATATGCGGTGACTGAGGGATATTACTACTTAAAAGTGGAAAATGTACGATGAGAAAGCCGAAATCGTCGCGTTTGTCGAATAGCTTATTTGCTAATTTCCCGTCTGTGTTTATATTAAGAAAAATGTTTTAGTATGAAGCGTGTGTGCTTGATTCTTTTGTATCTGTAATTTCTAGTTTGCTGGGATATATCGCATTGACATATGTATGATAAAACGTCGTCGATATATCTAAATGTCAATTTTAAAGGACACCGCTAACTTTTTCTTCTTTTGATTCAGCAGTTTCTGAATGAAGTCTTCTTCGTATGAATAAAAGAGCAGGTCGGCGAATAAAGGGGCACGATTAGTTCCCATAGGAAAGCCGACGGTTTGTTTAAATACTACGTCTCCGAACAATATAAATATATTGTTTATTAGAAATTTCAGAGTTTTTTTTTATCAACTTCAGTATATTTATGAGAAGAATCAGAGTGGTGTTTGACAAATAAGTATCCTGATAGCCAATCACTAGATATTTAAATTTTCGGGTAACAGCTTTAGTAAAAAAAAAACAGTTGTGTATGATGCTGAAAATGCTTTCTTTTAATTTTCTATTTGGAATAGTAGTGTAAAGAGTAGTGAAATATAAAAGCTGTTTAGAATTTTCAAGTATCCACATCTGATTTGCACCGTTTTTTGGAATAAACAACTATACAGTATTGTTGAAGTTTCTCCTTAACTGCTGTCAATATCTTAGTAAGGAGTAAAGATAAAGACTTGGTTTAATGAATTATTTGCTGGATCTTGCTATGTATCGTTGCTTATATGGGGTTTTATGGTATGGTAAGTTTAGGTATCCAATATGTGGTAGCTCGAAATCGGTATCCGTTGTAGGTATATCGCATGAGCTTCATTTTGAACGTGATTTTAAAGGATCTGGTCTTTTGAAAGTGTGGATGTAGGATTTCCAAAATTCGTATTAAACCCAAGTTCTTCTAATAAACAATTATTGTAATGCGCCTTACAAATAAAAACAATATTATTTGAGGCTTTGTCTGCTGGTACCAGTACATATTGGTCATGTAAGCTATCCAGTTCAGTTACTACTTCGGTATGATTAAATACAGATGGATAACGTGTATATGCCATGGCATAAGAAGCATTTTGGACGTTTGATCCGCCGTCTTTCTCTTCTTCTTTTTTTCAAACTTCACAGCTCTATCCAGTTATCGATGTTCAATAGCCATCCCACCTTTCTTCCCACTCTATCGGCGCACACCATCCATTCTCCTTTTTCTTCTACTTTATCCCACATGTTTACGCATTCAGACATGATCAAGCAATGGCTATAGACCCTTAAGGATACTTAGCATAACGTCACACATCACGAGGCTGTTTCTTCTACTTGTTGATCATTGTTTAGTGAAAAACAAAAAAAAACAAAAACCCAAAATGGAGTGTATCTATACAGAAGCTCTTCACAAAATTATTCTGTTACAAACTATCAGTGTCTACTGATGAAACTCAATGAGAGATGGAGGCAACTGAAACAACAGCAAACCTAACAGAAAGTCAGGGATCAACTCGACCGGCAGTACTGGCATTGCTTAAACAAACTGGCAGCTCAGTATGTTTGTACTAGAAAACAGATTAGAGCTAATTTTCGTCAACTACAGATACCGATCATCATGACTATCAAGAGGAAGACAGATGATCAACTTGGAGCAGGACGACATTTACCTCTGAAAAAGAGAAGATGCTACTATCATTATTAGTAACCTATTCAACGGTCCATTTCTGGGCCATCCAACTCATTAGAAAAGTAATCTTACCTGTATTGAGATATTGCTACATATACAATGTACTCTATAAAACACTCCCTCTCATAAACCCTTTAACTCATTTTATTATATGCACTGCACATTCAGTTTAAAGGTTCTTTTCATAAGATATAAGTGGCCCAGAAAAGGACCGTTGTTTTTTTTAATATTTGCCATGACTACGTTTTTCTCTATTCTCTACCAAACCGCAAAATAGAATTGAGAAGTACAATTTGTCATAGGTGAACATCTTCTTTTCCCTGATGAAAGTTGATATCAATCTTTCCTAACTTCTCTTTGGCATCACGCATAATCTTACTGGTATTATATACTGACATAGGTTCATTTAGCAAGGTTCGTTTTCTTCTTCCATAGTGTACTCCGAAGCATACTCTATGTTTGACTTTTTTATTTTTTATCACTCTTAGAATGATTTCTCCTAGGCGTCTATAACTCTTTGCTTTTTCATTGGAGGAATCACGTTGCGACCGAGGCATAGACCAATCATCAAAGAGGTCAAAGTTGACGAGACGTAGTACGTTGATTGCGCTATACTGCTCATATAAAAAGTCGTGAACGTCTATTTAATTGCGCTTCGATTCAGAAGACAAAGACAAAAATATTGTGCAGCCAACTTCAACCATAAACACGGAACTGAAGATTAACAGTGAACTGTTTTGGGAGAGTAAGCCATGGTATATTTTGGCTAAGTTAAAGACTGCGTCCCAGGAGTGGGAGTATTTCGAGAAGCAGAAGGCCAGGATGGCGAGATTCTGAGAGCTTCTGTGGCCTATGCAGCAGCATCCAGAAGGCCGGAGATGCTGTCGGTGACTGTCAGGGTTTTTTTAAACCCATAAAACCAACGGCCCTTTTAGGGGCCAAACAACTTACATAAGAAAACCTTAATTAAATATATGCAGCTTTTTTGTATGTGTTGTGTTATACTGTAGTGGTAGGTCTAACCTATAGTAAGTGAATGTGAACATTCACTAGTTCTTTTACTTGATCGATACAATTTTCATTAGACAGAAATTCAAACTAGTAAATTCTAAAAACAGTATCTTTAAAAAACTTGAAAGAATAAGTTCCGTTAGACCTCTGAGAGCTCACTGGGATTCCGAAGCTCGAAGAGTCAACATCGCCAGAAAAAAAAAAAAAATCCTCTGTTTGAGAGTTTCATTTTTGTATTTTATATAAAGAAGTACAAAACGATATAAAATAATACAGATTATTTTTTTCACTGTCTGCACTTCGATACTTGTTGAAACGACGCCAGTGAACAACGTCATACTTCACAACTTTGTCACTTGTGTCCCTTGTATCACTTTGTTACTTTGAGACTTCATAACTTAGAACGTTTCACACGTTACACATTTGATTACTTTGCAAAGTTTGAGAATGTTACACACTTTCATGTTCTCTGTATCTCTCTCCTGCCTTAGTCAGTCTCTGAAAAAATAGATATCCCATGATTCTATAGCCAAAATGGCTACCCTCTCTATACTTCCTGTTTCAATACCCATCCTTCCTCTCTGGTTTAGTGTATGCAGTCCATATAGAGTAAACTCTCATGTTGTTCCATCCCTATAGTCTATACAGAGTGATCTCCGTTTTGTTCCACCTGTACAGTCTATACAAAGTGTTGTTTCACCTATAGAGTCTATGCACAGTGATCTCCCCTTGGTTCCACATGTACAGTCTATACAGAGTGATCTCCCTTTGTACATAACTCTATAAGTCTTAGTAAAAGGATAACATGTTCAACCTTGAATCGTGCTTGGCCTACCGCTTCTTGCGCTTGTGCACTTGATACAGGACTCCCACCGACTGTGGCGACACTTACTGTGGTTTTAACAAAACATTTCGGCTTTAAAAATGGATTTCCTCTCAGTTCAAAACTAGAAAAACCCAACTTCTATCTTTAGCTGTTGACCTCTCGTGTAACGGAGGCTCTTATTTGCTCTTTATCCAAGATGGCTGCCCCAACAGCCTTTCACTTCCGGTCATAGACATGCCTCCAAGCTGAACGATTGGCTCTTTCGCCTTATTGCCATGACAACATGACCTGACTCTACGGTTTAACTTCCAGTATGACCTCACTTCAGGTTTGACGCACCTCCGGTTATGACGTCACAGGCGGTTCCCAGGCACGCATTTTGAATTCACCAATCAGAAGTCAGGAATATGATGACGTCAACAAATGTGCCAGTCTGTGCGCTCCCTGGCGTCAAAATTCAAAATGTGTGCCAGGGAGCTGCCTATAACTACGGACATAAAATTAATATATTATATAAATGTATTAAACAAGAAACATAATTAGGGGGCACCTAACGCTGAAACCGAGTCCATTTAGCCGTAAAAAAGGGGCATGAACTTTGCTTATTCCAACAAAATATTTCAATTTATTCTACTTTTACAACTTGTACTTGATGCACAATAACAGATAAGAACTATACATACTCATAAAAATGGTATATTCCTACATATTTCGGTTTGACAGTGTGTGTGTGTGTGTGTGTGTGTGTGTGTGTGTGTGTGTGTGTGTGTGTGTGTGTGTGTGTGTGTGTGTCTGTGTGTCTGTGTGTGTGTGTGTGTGTGTGTGTGTGTGTGTGTGTGTGTGTGTGTGTGTGTGACCGTTTTTGTACAATCGCTTTTGATAATCCGTAAAGTGTTATGGGTACAGATACACGAAGCTTTTAAACAAAACATTCGACCGAGTTTCCACACTGTGTCAGAAACGCTGTACATGAATTTTGAATAGCCATGAAATTAAACGTAAAAATTCTATTAGGTTCTTTGTTTCCCTAGCAGTTTTCTATTTTTAATTATTTCTATGTCTTAGTCTAACTTAATGGATTTCCAGTTAAACATATTATGTAATAAACATGCGGGTACTAGTCATCAAGTTTTGTGTTTCATGTACACAATAAATATCTGTCTATACAAGTATATACATAGCCACGTGGCATGTGTATTTTAAAGCATGACATAGATATGTATGTGTTTATACCATTTACAAAGACTGACCTTGTGTTGATATGTTTTTGACGTAAATCGTTAGATGCTGTGTATTACATTGCCAAATATCAAATCGGTATACGTTCTATTTACGACAAAGGACATCTTGTTACATATAAAATATATAATCAAGATGTTATATCATCTTTTCTGTAACTATCAAGTTAATCATTTGCTGTATACGGTTTTACATGCAACTTAAAAGCATTTCTATTCAGTAAATTAAATTTAAAACATAAGGTTTTGAATAAAAGATATGTTTCTTTTTAAATGTAAATAATTATATACCTTTGCAATCTCATCTATATACAACATTGTACAGTTTAATTTTACGTTATATCAATAACAAGCATTGCTTGACACGGTGATGTTATCAATGACAGAGTATCGATATCATTATTTAAGTTATTTGTATGATATACCGAAATTCATAGCAAAAATGTAGTAACTACAGTGTACATTAATCGGAAGAAAGGTAACCGGAAACTGAAATGATAACAAGTATAACCTCGCAATATTATTTCATTCTTCGTAATTTAAACTTATCTCTGAATGTTTAAATAATACCATAGTTGTCAAGCACATTCGTTGTTTAAAAACGATTCTTGTGTTGTTCATCGTTTCCTTTTCAGTTTGTGTCCGTCACTTACTTGTTTAGCATAATTGTAACATTTTTGCATAAACTGTGTACTGTGTATCAATTATATTAATGTATAAGGTCTAGGCAGACAGAAATAGATAAAACAATAAGTAAAGGTTGACAAAAGGCAACATACAGACTAAAACAAGATAAAACTGACCCGGGCAGAAAGACAAAATAACTGATAAACTGAAGATTATTAAAATATAAAAAGAGAAATATTTGCTAACAGACGAAAAGACAGACATAGAAAGTTGCTGACAGACGGACAAATACAATAGAGCAACATAAGAAAAAGTAACTGAATACAATTCAATATGAAGAATTTAAGACAAAGAATGTCCGACTGACAAAAATATAGACAGACACAAAAAATAAAAGAAAGACAGACATTCAGACAAAGACAAAAGAGACACGTAGATACTATAGGACATACAGACAGAAGACAGAACACAAAGAAAGAGACTGATTAACAAACAGATGAAGACACAGACAGATAAACAGAAAGTTATATATATACAGACACAAACAACTAACTGATATACATAGCTGATATACATACAGATAGAAAGACACGGGGATACGTACCGATGGACAGAAATAATGACGGATAAACAGTAAGACAGCCAGAGAAGGCAAACAATGCACCTCGATATTTGGTTACGTTGATATAACAACGGGTGTCATTTTGAGATATATATTGTCATCATGACTTGTCCATATGACTATAAATGTTCTTTAATCAGAACAAGTGACATGCTCAGTTATCAGGGTTAATATCTTAATTTGTTTTTTCTTCATTCGTCGTTTCATCATTGGAAACATATTCTATGCGAAACGTAATGATTGTCAAAATTCATTCAGAAATGATCACGCCATGTGAGAGATGTTGTTGTTGTTGTAGTTGTTGTTGTTGTATTGTTGTTTAACGTCCACCTCAAGAAT
>BROG01001662.1:0-12500 GCA_030159075.1 Atrina japonica | reverse complement strand
AACTCAAAATATCTTTAAAATATGAGTAATTTGGTGTCGCTATGTAAACCTCTATGCTTCTAAATATTATAAACATAATACAAAAGTTATAATACTCAAGATGATCGTTTTTGTCAAACTTCATCAGTTGAGCTCCAATTTCAATTTATATATTTTCTAAAGGGAACGCGGTATCATACAAGGTCAATTAATAAAAATAAATGCGTCTAAGAGTAACCACTGTATAAAGATGAATATCAAAGCTTTTATGAAATTTAGAATTCAAGTATCGAATAAAACACTTAAAATTTTACTAAAAAAGTTTGTCCTGATTTAACAGTCTACTCTAGTTTCCTTTGACCTCTCATTGTGACGCTAATTCACGTTGTGTAATCCGTTTAAGAATTTTACCGCTATTACGTGAGTTGGCGTTAGGAATATCACTGAATATTTTTAATTCATTATAGTCAGTTGAGCAGACGATAATTTGCTTAAATTTAAATGTTTCATATCTGACAAAATCGCACGACTTCCGTATATCTAAAATAAGAACACAGACAAAAACAACGCTTTTGTTAATTATATATATATATATATTATATATATATATATATATATATATATATATATATATATATATATATATATATATATATATATATATATATATATATATATATATTTCACCCCCGTTATACTGCCACCTTTTGTTTTTGGAGGTATAACGGGTTTTGCAATATATCGAGATTTACTATTCGAGGTGTAGTCCTTTTCATTTTGACATGTCATTAATCCCTGTTGTATATCATATCCAGTTTACAGCTCGCTATCGTAAATTCCGATATTTTGTCCATTGTTTCAATTTGGACAATTTGTCAACCCTATTAACTGGCCAAAATTAAACTCTCCAAAATATGTATCAGTACATGTTCGACGGCCAGAAAATTTCGATCTGTTTTTAACATTAACCCGGAAACATTTCTAATGTTAACTTTCATCGTTTTTGTTTAAAATAACTCTTTGGTAGGCCGGTAATACAAAGGATTTAAATTTATATATCTCATCTACTCATAATTATTTCTTGACGTGTGATAATTGCTGTGTAAACACACGATGTGTTTGTTTTTCTCCAACTCTCACGGAAGTGCGACACTCGTAAGCTGGTCCCCCTTTTGACTTCTACACTTTGTTCATAAAACCGGATACCAGATTTTGACACTCGATATTCGAGTTATCTTCCTTTGCAGTCGAAGTATGAAATAAACAAGCTACCGATGACTTACAGTTTTACTCACACCTGCTTTTTATCATCTGGTCTGGCGATATGTTCAAGGGATTTAATATGTAAAAATGGCTATTGGTAGCGGGGAATCGTTAGTGGATGGCGGTATTCGGGTTTTGGCGTCCTAACGAGGGAATTATATGAGGAAATCCTTTCTCAAAGAAATAGCGGCGCTATGCGGGTTTGGCGTTATAACGGCGGGCGATATTTTTAAATTGATTTATTATTATTATTATTATTATTATTATTATTATTATTATTATTATTATTGTTATTATTATTATTATTATTATTATTATTTTTATTATTATTATTTAATTTGATACATTTTACTTTTGTAGATACTGGATGCTACGATGCGATTAGGAAGTAAGTACAATATTTATAACTCAAGGCAAAAAGAATTATTATGCAATTATTATTATTATTACTATTATAATTATTATTATTATTATTATCACTATTATTATTATTATTATTATTATTATCATTATTATTATTATTATTATTATTATTATTATTATTATTATTATTATTATTATTATTATAGATGTCGATGCTATACTTCCGATTATGATAAATTGGTCAATGTTATATAAATAATATGTAAAACTATGAAACTGAATATCAAAATCCATTTCTTTTCAGACAAACCAACGTGATGAGGCCAACTACAAATGAAAATGTACATGTACCTCCTGCAGTATCTGATAAGTAAGATTGTTCATGAGTAAATTATTTGATTGTAATTGTCGAGTCATCTATACAAATTGTGACCAGAATTTATTCATGAACTACTTTGATCTCAAACTGACTAATAACTCACAACTGTCCGGTTGGCAGAGAATGCCGAGGATCTAATTTTATATCTGAATTTCCAGAGGTTTATAATTGTTCAATATTCACCATATTTGTGCCTTGTCCCCCTATACATCCTGTTGATTTAGAGTTTGTTATATACACCTCCCTTTCTATACTATGAATCAATGTTGCAACATTACATTTCGTAATGGAAACTATATCAAGAAGTGTAAGAGGTTTTATTAAGGAGAATTAAAAAGCATTTAAATTACAATGTAGTTGTAACAAAACATGTCTAAATTTGCTTTTTATATTTCTGAAACAATATGCTTTTGGTATATAATAGTACTTAATTTTCTGCACAGTATTATATTGGCAAAATAATGTGATAGATGATCCTAAACAAATCCAAATCACGTATGAGACCACTGTGTAAATATCCATATCACTAATTTCGGATGTCCCCTTTACTGATCAGGAATATCTGTGGCTTCAACCTTCAAAATGAAATTTGGTCAGTCAATCGTGGGAATTGGGTATAAAAATAATTTAAAGTTTAATTTACAATAAAAACTAGTTCTGTTTAAACTAACATCACAATCCTAATCCTGAGTAAATATTGATTTTTTATCGAAGTGTAAGTTTGTTATGTTATTGGTGTGTTTACGGTAACGAATTATTCAAGACTAAAATACTTGAATGATAGCTATTTATTTTTACGATTGAAACCGGCATATAAGAACTAGTCACCATCCAATCCCAATTTAAACTAAATAAACCCTCAAACTTTCGGGTTATTTTCTGACCTTGAACCAGAGTATGAAAATCTAAGTGAAAGTGGATTTGTTCAACTAAAGACAAAAACAATTCCATCAAGAATTTGTTTTAAATGAAAGTGTCCAAGTAATTAATTTAAAAACAAATCTGACAATTATTCAAAAAATTCCATATCACTAGTTTCTTTCAAAATGATATAAAAAATGAAAATAAACCGTAATTCCCTTTAGTATTTCCGGACAGAAAGGGAAACTACGTCTCGTCTCACACAGCTGTTAAGCTGTTACGCCACATGAAAAAAAACTCCCACCGCAAAGCCAATTTCATAGAATAAATGTCGTAACCAGCTGACTACAGATTCACAGAAAATGGTAATATATATAAATATAAAGATTGTTTTTCATTTTTTAAAGCATTGAGCATAAATGCAATGGATTATGGAACAAAAAATGAATATGTATCACTTTTTTCTTTTTAAATTATATCAGTTAAATATTTTTATTTTGACGATTGGTTGCTTTACAAATTCATTTTGAAATCCATGACCTAAAATGGGACAGACTATAGCAATGATAGTGATGTAGAAGGTACATATATTAGAAATGATACATTTAGAAATAGACAAAACATATTAAAATCTAAAATTATCAGGTTTAGATTGAAATATCGAGTAAAAGAACCCAAGACGAAATTTGAAAAATATGAGAAACATAAATATAAAATCAAAAGAAGAGAGAAACAACTTGACACATTTGATGGGAAATCTAGTTAATGGTAAAATTACATAATCGATTTTCAGCAAGTTTCTTTGGACAAATTTAGAATAAAAGCTCAACAGTCTGCAATAGGTTTAAGAGGTCAGACTCAGAAGAAACTGAGGAATATCTCAGCTCAACAGATGACAGATTATGAGGCTATCCGACAATTTGTATTTCAACGATACAATCCTAAAGAACGTAGTGTAACTTACAGAAGTGAGTTTGTGAATATTAAACAGCAGCTTTAGCATATCCTGATATTCCATACCATGAATTAGAAAATCATGTAACTGATCAGTTTGTAAGAGGTTTAAATAATTCAGAAATTTAAAAAAAGTTGTTTTTAGTCACCCTGGAAATTAGATGACACAATTTCGTCTGCTGTGTAGTATGAGGCTGTTGTAGAAAAAAAAATATTGTTCTAAAAAAAATGCATACTACCAAGACAGAGTAACAGTAATTCAGATCAGAAATAACCAAGCATGCGATACTGAGAACAATAGTAAACGTCTGTACGCCAAATAGCTGAAATGATTGATCAGAACTGGAAAAAATTGTAAAGACACCCAGGTAGACATATTCAAATGATTGTTTTTATTGTAATAAGAAATTTGATTTCGGTAAACTAATGAAGTCAAGGCCGATACTTCAGTCTGTAAGCCTGAAACTGAGAAACAAATGCCATTGGGAAAAGATAAAGTTTTTAGATCAAGAGAGTCACCTCCTCAGACGGTCATTGAATCAGAAAATAAAAATGATGGGGAAAAATTATGTTAGGGGTTCCTAGCATGTAAAGTGTTAGAAATTGTCTGTATAAAATGCTCAGTTTAAAGGAACAAATTGCAGATTTTTATTGATAAATGTTTCCCGGTAAAATAATATGTACCCCATGCATATCACCCATTAGTTAAAGGGAAATACTTTTCTCTAATGCGAGGTAATGTATACCATTTTTATGTGATGAAATTTTAAACAAATTCATTCTGTGCTAGACAGTCTAGAATTTTTTCACATAAAGACTATAAGAAAGTTTATTAAAACTTATAATTGTTTTTCAAAACTTTTAATTGCATGGAAATGAGTTCAAGTAAAAGCTTAAAGTAACGTTATTCCCATGAGTTTCCGCCGTAAGGTCACAGGTGCCAAGCCAAATCAACAGAATAGTTGTGATATCATCAGCACTTTTACAGATCTACGATTACGAACGAGTCCCACGTTTAGAATACAACATAATTGTATGCTGTCTTTTTGGTGCATTTAAGTATTTTTCTCGGATTTTTTCGCTCTCCCTGTATCCTTACGTAGATTTGAGGCTTATCGATTCTAAACAATACAGCATTCATACTTATACATATAAAAAAATCTCAGATACCAAAATATAAATCATTGGGGTGTCCAGAATATAGGTACAAATCTGGAAAAACAGAATGGACAAAAACCAACCTCTTGAAATCAAGATCTTATATTCACATGCTTCAGTCTGCTGCCCGATGTCATAACCAGGACTTTTATCATACATTTCTAATGAGTTTTGACCCGTTAAACTGACTTTGTTTCAATTGAATTTGATTGTGAACTTGCGGCTAATATGACGGGTTAACAGAATGTGCTTACTCGTACATGGCACCTGACCCCGACTCTGGATTTCCAGAGGTCCGTCTTTGTCCAATATTCATCATATTTATATATGTACCCTAGACATCCTGGATATTTACACGTTCCTATCTGAGATTTTTGTCTTTTAACTTGTTTCGATTTGCTACATAGTTTTGTTTATTTCGCTTCTGCTTTTCTCTTCACCTTTATATATTTATTATTGTTGGGTTTTTTTATTGTGTTTTTTATAATTCAGTTTTCGAATTACTTGACATGTGTACTGCTGCGAGACCTATTCTCGGACAAAAATCGAGGTTTTTACCGAATAGCTTCAATTCAACTGATAGAATCGCTTTGAAATTCTGTAACATAATAGGTTACCTATAGATGCAATATAATTTGATAAGTGTTGGTGAAACATACGAAACAAAAAGTGAATTTAGCCCATTTAAAAAAACCCAGACCGAATGCCGCAATTGTGATGCAGGAGGACCTATTGTCGGACAGTAGTAGTATTTATGTTACGCTGGTGACGTGACTTCCCTCCCGGCTTGTGTTGCACAGTACGATGGAAAACTGGGCGATTACAATGTTATAGTGGAATTATTAATCGTAATTTTGGTAACAAGTTTCAATTAATGCTTAAAGTCTGACGATGTATTAAAAATATCTGGAACAATCTCGTTCAATTGAATGCAAAAGGAAGTGTCCGACAAAAGGCACTTCGAGAATAGGTCCTGCACTAATATACTTTTTTGATGTTAATATCGGTGCTTTCATTCCCATATACCATTCCATTCGCATGTGTGTGTGTGTGTGTGTGTGTGTGTGTGTGTGTGTGTGTGTGTGTGTGTGTGTGTGTGTGTGTGTGTGTGTGTGTGTGTGTGTGTGTGTGTGTGTGTGTGTGTGTGTGTTAAATTATATATTATCAGTGATTTAAGGGAAGGACATCTGCTTACGTAACCAGAATGTCAACACACTAATCTAAACTAGAACGGATGTTGTCATTATAAATAAACACGAGAGACGATGCGAATTTGCCCCCAGAAGACAGAAATTGGATGGCAAAATCATACAAATAAGTAAATTGAGTCCTTCTTTATGGATAAAATAATTTAACAATCATGTTTCTGATTCGTTTATGAAGCACAGTTTCACGTTGTCAGGCATCTGTTTCTCTGGGTGCAGTCACATTGTCATAAATCTCGTATTATCAATGATTTTTGTGATACTTATAGTTATTTTGATGAGGTGCATCGACCAGTTAATATCAAGGTCATGTACATGGTCTCACTTGAGGTAAAATGATGCAACATTTTTCTCTAAAAGCATGTTTCTTATAAATCATTCGATTTCGGTTTACTTCAAGACGTTATTTCTTCGCTATATACCCACGACTTGTTTTTATTGAATTTTAGTAATCTTTGACCATTCTGAATTATTTTTACAGACAGAAATTAAAACATAATCCATTAATAAAATGTTAATAACAACTTAATAAGTGTTTATATATCTGCCATTTACTAGTATTCAAATTTATTTTCTGTTTCAATTGTAAATTCGAGCTATAATTTCTCCCTTTTAATTCTGTCAACAGCAGTAACTATCCAATAGGATTAGTGGTAATAGCAACAGTGTTGGCATGTACCAATTGCATGTTTATCATTTTTTGCGTTTGGCACTTCATTTGCAGATCGAAAATCAAACTGCGCAGAGGTATAGTCATAATATATATATATATATATATATATATAATATATATATATATATATATATATATATATATATATATATATATATATATATATATATATATATATATATATATATATATATATATATATATATATATATATAATATATATATATATATATATATATATATATATATATAAATATATTATATCTGTATTTGAATCTGTCTATTTATATACTTCCCGATCTATATGTTTATATATCACTAAAATGACTCGAAACGGACAAAATAAAGTCATTTTAGTGCTTTATATATTATTTTCTTGACTTGTATCTATTGTTTAAATCCGACACCCTATCTGGTGTTGTTGTTTTTAAGTGCTTTATATATATATATATATATATATATATATAATATATATATATATATATATATATATATATATATTATAATATATATATATATATATATATATATATATATATATATATATATCTGTGTGTGTGTGTGTGTGTGTGTGTGTGTGTGTGTGTGTGTGTGTGTGTGTGTGTGTGTGTGTGTGTGAAATTATATTCACCTATTACAGCTGCTCAAAATACTTTGAGACAGGATGAGGCAATATAAAACAGCGAATTGCATTAGTTCATTTAATATTACTAAAAACAGCGGTTTATTTGACTACAATTACATTATTACATTATTTGCAGAAGGAAAAGTTTTCCTCTGAAGACTTTAATTCATTTAATTCAACAGCTAAGGTTTTCATTGAAATTTAAAAAGTACATTAACAAAATTATACCATGTCATTTGAACATAATCCCAAGACATTACACATAAGATTTCTGTGGCGGCAATTAAATTTCCATTTTAAGTTCAACTCTTTAACTACCCCCATGCTATGATATTATACTTTATTATGTTATCTTGGTTCCTTCCATCATGCCTTTAAATTATTATTCCATCGTTTTAGACGAGTATGGAATGCCGAGAAGTAACGTCAGCAAAACCTCGGATTATATTGCAATAGAACCAGGTGTGTATTACATTGAAACACTTAAAACTGCAATTTATTGATTAAGGACGTTATTCAGATTGTTGAGAGCAAATTAAGCCATGAGTCTGATAAATCATTGCACTCACACAACGGTAGTCTATTGTCTGTCATCAGATTTATGTTTGATAGATGAGAATTGATTATTAGTGCTATCTCTAATGTATATGTATATTTTTTGAATGCAAATACATTTTTTTAGAATGCATATTTTTTGCATGCAAATGTATATTTTTTGCATGCAAATGTATATTTTTTGCATGCAAATGTATATTTTTTGAATGCAAATGTACATCTTTTGAATGCAAATGTATATTTTTTGAATGCAAATGTATATTTTTGAATGCAAATTATATTTTTTGAATATTGCAACGTTTGACACGCCATACAGGCTACTTACTTGTAAGATATCTAAGTTATCTATGTGGTTTTCTTGGTACAGCGATACATATGTTAAGAAAAGTGAATATCACAATTATCTATTAACATAATTTTATCCCGTTAGCTAATATTAATAGATAATTGTCATGTTCTACACGTTTCATAACACACACACACACACACACACACACACACACACACACACACACACACACACACACACACACATATATATATAATATATATATATATATATATATATATATATATATATATATATAAATATATATATATATATATATATATATATATACTGTTTTGTTACTCAGTTGTTATCTGGTTGGCAAGCAAGCGGGTACTCGATCACTTTTAGTCCGAGTCACGAGAAGAGTCGACTTTATAAATAAACTGTATATTAACTGCATTGACAGTTTGTCATAATTTGGTAACAGAGTGTCTCTGTTATATACGCGTAGTAAGGCTGCTAGTTACCCAGAACAACGACAGTGCTGCACTAAGTTACAGTGTGTACACTCAGTGAAGCTATATATAGAGAAATCAAGAAGGTCAAAACCCGTACAGCAAAACCTAAATGTTTATGAGTTGCTGGTTTATCGCTTATATCAGTGAATAAGCTTTACAATCATAAAAAGTCAATTGAAAATACATATGAACGTCACAACAAAAATTCATGTTCAATATTACAATTTTCACACCAGATTTTATAAGTGCACATTAGAGTTTTGCGACATCATTCATGGCATGTTATTCATTTCTCGGTCTAGTTTAGGCTACTTCCCAGACATCCAGTCAGACAAGCACGGTTTACGGGACCCTCGCCCTGTCATCACAGTATATAAATCCTTTAAACAAATTAGGCCAATGCATTTTCTTTCTAGCAGAGTGATTGATTTCAATCAAAACGTTAAGTGATTTGTTTACATTTCACAAGCTGAAGCGTACAGCCTAACAGAACTTAACTGGAAAATGTGATAACAAGTCCATGACATGTTGTGAGGCAGAATAATACATAAATACTCGTGTTACGCACTCATGTTAAATATATGTTCCTCTGCCTCTAACGATGTCATAAACCCGTCATTAATCAAAGTTGGCAAATGTCCTCTATTATGTTCTTAAAGGGGCTCCTATAATTATGTTTTTTAATGATTATTCTCTCCTTTCTAAAAAATGTAGTACGCACTCATGTTAAATATATGTTCCTCTGCCTCTAACGATGTCATAAACCCGTCATTAATCAAAGTTGGCAAATGTCCTCTATTATGTTCTTAAAGGGGCTCCTATAATTATGTTTTTTAATGATTATTCTCTCCTTTCTAAAAAATGTAGTGCATGGAAATGGAGCCAATGCAGAGTTTGAAATGAGGAGAGGGAGAGGCGACGAGAATGGGGTCCTTGATGCATCAACATTAGGTTTGTGTTAAAGTGGAGCATTTGAAATAGGAATTTAGTGCTATAAATTGATGATATATCAGTTATGTCAGCGAGCAGATCTCCAATAGCAGCCCGCTACCAGGTTTTGTTAGTCTAAACAAAAGTCAACCTCGAAAAGTAGAATTACCGTTTCTTAAAGTAAAATGATTGGTACTCTAAACTGAAAATACCTTGCAGTATCTTTATAACATATATGTAAACATTTGATTGGCCGACGCACGATATTCCATCTAAGGACTTAATCATCGAAGACGGTAGTTAACGTCTGAATAAATTACAAAGAAAATGCATGTTTATGTCAAACGCATATGAAGATCAGTATACACAATTCTAGGACTTTGTCATAAGATTTGCATACAAAGGGTAATGAAATGATTTGGAGTAATGAAGCGTATTATCCAATTTCGAATCTATTAAACTACCCTTCATGTTATGATATTACACTTAATTTCATATTTTGTTCCTATCATAATGTTTTTTTTTAAATTATTATTCTTTCCTCAGTCGCCGACAAGTATGGAATGGTCATTATCCCACCTGACGAACCTGTGGCTTATCTTGAATCCAAACCAGGTATGTGTTACAGTGTAGCATTTAAAATAGGAATTAAATATATATTTTTAATACGATGATATATCAGTTATATCACATCAAAAGCTCTGGTTTCTTGAACCCTCTAGAATTCGATCTCTGTCCGTTGTTGAATTTCGATTTTTTTTCAGTCAATCAATGTTTTTAGTTTTGAAAGGATAAATATGCCCTAATTCATCACTGGTAAGCTATAACATGAACCACCCAGACTTGTGAAATTAAAATAAAAACCTGGCTAACATAACCAGACCCCCAGTAATTATCTCAAGTACCAGGCGAGCATAATCGAGAACAGCATTCAGCTTATATCAGATGATTTTTTCATTATTATAGGAGTTTGAAAATTACTCTATAATTGTTATAATTTTTAATGATAAAACTTTATAATTAATTCCTCGAATCGTTAAAATATCCTCTTAGAGCTTCTAAGATTAAACAATTTCCGGGGAGCACATCAGCGAAGTTTTCGGCATTTGTCACTTTTACGACTTATACTTGTTGACACACACTTTCTTGATACGGAGAATCAATGTGGTATCTGGCCTGGTCCTTATTCTGTGTCTGGAAGGTGGGTATTTTCTCCTCAGGTTGGTTTCCAATTTCAGAATGAAAAAAAGTGTGAGTCGCTTCTCCCACTATCTGATTCTACCCTCACAATTCATTCAAGAATATGAAATGATACATGTTCTGTTCAACAATTTTAAGAAGTGTTCATTACTAAGTTATAAATTTATAGTAAATAAAATCAAAGGAGTACAGGAAAAAAATGTTGCCATGTACTCATCTTTTATTTATCATAAATTAAAAATTAGGAATGAACAGTGGTATTTTAATGTTACCCCATCAAGCCATTTGAATATCCTGTATATCTCCGAGAACTATTGGCCATACACTCTATATAATAGTTCTATGTTTACGAGTAAATCGCTTGGTGTGGGACAAGAATGGTTAACGATTGTACTATATCATAAACACAACACCAAAGCTAAAATGCCCAACACGACATCGTCTCTGTCAACCACACTTCATCAGCCGAGCTCCAACCCGAAACACGTGTGCATCCTATATAGACAAAGTGGTACCACTGAAGGCCAAACAACATCTCAAAAAGCACAGTAGAAACCCGCCCAAGAGCAACCACTGCAAAAAAAATGACCACCCCAGCTTCAGAAGACTTTCGAATTCAAATGGCGCCGAAAATGCCAAACACTGCTTTAGTATAAGATGAACAGCCGACACCGAAATACCAGATACTAGGTTTATATATATATATATATATATATATATTATATATATATATATATATTATATATATATATATATATATATATATATATAATATATATATATATATATATATATATATATATATATATATATATATATATATATATATATATATACCCCCGGGGACTCAAACGGTCCACCAGCAGTGGCAACGGCCTAGTGGTTATAAATATCATAAACATTATCTGATCCTCTTGTGAAAATTAGTATTTCCTCCCATGATCACTCACCTGAAAATCTTTTTTCAGACTTATTTGTCATCTTCATAGATTGTTATTCAGTTTTTCGCAACTTGGTGCATGTTTTTGGTAGTGAGTGCGGGTATCATATCTTCAATTTGATTTTCTCTTTCTTATTTATGTCAGCGCATGATAGGTATAGCATATTGTAAATTTTGAATTTACCGGTTGGAGATGTAAACACAAAAATTACAACATGACAACGTGTTACGTTGTATACTTTTTATTTGCATCCAACTGGTAAATCCAAAATTGACAACGTGATAACATGTTGTATTGTAATTTTTTATTCGCATCCAACTGGTGAATCCAAAATTTACAACATGACGTATATCTAGCAACTCACATGACTCTATTCAGCGGCGGATCTACATTTTTTCAAAGGGCTGACAGCAAAAAATTATAATATTTAAATTGTTACACATTACATAACTAACCACAGCAGGACCGAGGATTTCAAGTTAGAGAGTGCACGGAATAAGACTTCGTCGAGCGTTGCGAGGCACCAAGTTTCTAATTCTTATATTGTGAACATTTTTGTTCAACTTTGTATAAACAAATTAAAAGTTTTACTTAATTTTGGCAACTTGAAGGTGTGCAATCCAGG
>BROG01001661.1:0-35020 GCA_030159075.1 Atrina japonica | reverse complement strand
ATTATCTCGTGCAAAATATAAATGAAATTATACTTTATCAAACGTTAACTTACATGGTACTCTGAGGTTTGAAACCTGATTATTATATACTAGTAGTCCATTAGACAAGTAGATATCAAGATGCATATCTCCTGTTCAGTTTGTAAATATGTAACAATTTACGTTGGTGGATCTATATGCCTTAAAATGAACTGATGAAGTAGAATTAAATGCAAACAATGTCTTGTTTTTTAATACTAGTGAATATACATGGAAATATTGTCTATTCAGTGTTAAAAATTATATAAAACAAAGTCTTTAAACTTGAAAGTATTTACGTGCACATCTTTGTCTTTTTAATTTTTAATCATATATGGGTATACATGCACTGAACAAAGTATGTACAAATAAATAAAAATTGTTTTATACATTGTGTATACAAATTATATTATATCAAATTTTACGGATCCACCAGTAGACTGACTCAAGACTGTAGTTATCAAGTTCAAGCCTTAGCACAAGGTTTCATGTAAAGGATTGTTTGTTTATTGTTGTTTAACTCTTTCACCCCTACAGACCATAATAGACTGGTCTTACACAAAGAAAACACATACCACTAAAATATTTAGGGGTGAAAGGGTTGATGTCCCACTCATATGGAGATGTCACCAAATGCCGATGAAGGGCTTCAAATTTTGGCCTATACTCGGCACTTTTGAGCAGTGAGGGTACTTTTACACTTATGACGAGGATTCGTTCCTCACGTATTTCATTTGAACTTTGCTGTGGACTCACGGCGGATGTGACCGGTCGACAAGGGATGCTTACTCCTCCATGGCACCTGATCCAACCTCTTGTATCCAGAGGTCCGTGTCCATTTTTACCAGATTTGTATCTATATCCTTGACATTCTAAAGATTTATACTTTGGTATCCGAGATGTTTTATATTTAAAATCTGTAAAAGGATTTTTATTTTCAGACTGTAAATTTCTCATTAGTAATTTAGCAACTTCATTAGCTTTGGTATTTCCTTTTATCCCAATGTTGCCAATGAATGAATCCAACAGAAGACGATCTCTGTTCCTATATAATTCATACACTCTTCCAAAATCCAATATAATGTCGTCACTTCGTAGAAGTGGATACATTTCATTAACATTTGTTAAATCAAGACGATTTATAATCTTTAATTCTCATAACCGTCATCATATCGAAAGCTTAACCATAAAACATAAAACATTCAGATTTAAAATGAACAGTAACAATCATATTTAAGCGATCTGACACAGTAATATAATGTGTACCCAAAAAAGCACCCCAATACTGATTAAGTGCTCAATACCATTTCCTGAAAAATCAAGACACTCTAGGTACGGGTGAGCTATATCCGTAATAGGCCTAAATAAAGGCATTCACACGCTTCAATTTGTTTCAAATTATTTGTTTATTTTGGATATAAATGAAAATGTTAGGTCCGACTCCACTACATGAGACAGTCATAATCAATACAATTTACCGTATTTGGTTGACATTGGTATTCTTATATCTCTTTAGGTAAAATCCAGTGAAAAACAACAGCACATGGCAGCATGACTTTCTCTACATGAAATTACCTTTAAACTGCAATACGGACTGTTTCAAACCAGACTACGGAAACATCATCAGACAATAATGGTGCAATTGGTTTGACCGATATATACCGCCCCTATATTGTCGTTTTACCCAAGAACAGAATTATACTCAAAATAAGCAGGCAAACATTCATATCATTAACAAATGAGAATGGTAAGACACTATAAATAACGATTAAGGCAGATCAAGTGTTCAGTAGGTCTTAGTATCACGCTTCTAGATTTTAGTATGTCCGTCCTTTCAATCACGTGACAACTAGGCACATGTACAGATACAGAACACGAGTTGTCTCTCTTACACTGCATATAACATTACATGTCGTTAAAGGGCATTAATTGTTTTGTTTTTTTCAAACTTTTTCTTTCCCGTTTTACTACTTAGATTGATATAAAATAACAAAGAAGATATATACACATGCATACAAGTTCTCAAGTTCCCATATATTTTGTAAAAATTGCTTGCGAAACCCAGTTTGGCTTTTTTTTTTACTTGCAATTGATAAACTCAATCTTACTATTTGTATACGCATACTACACTGGACTTGACCTAATTTTCACACAATATATATATATATATATATATATATATATATATATATATATATATATATATATATATATATATATATATATATATATATAAATATGTATTTGTATAGCTCTAATTTGTTTTTGTACATCAAGTACAGTTAGTGAAAGTAGAACAAATCGACATAATTTTATTCGGTAAACACAGCAAATGTTTTTTTAAGAACAGTAATGTAATACGGTTAAGTTCAGTATCGATGCATTTTACACTGTTTGTGTATTTGAATTAGCGCACTCATATTTTAGCGCTCTCACGGAGTAAAGACTTATCGGTGCAATCTTGAATTCACGCAATTGATTTCATTAGTTTTGTCGTGTATACAGAATGACAGGATTGAGACATTATAGCACTGTCCTTGAATTAGCGCAATTACATGAGCGCAAAATGTGCTAAAATAAGTAAATGAATAATCTGTTATACAACTGAAAATGTATATTTGTGTGTTATTATTTATTACATGCTATCAAGCAAACATTAAAAGTAAAAAGGAAGATATACCAATGTATAATCAAAAAGTCCATTGGAACACGACAAATCAGATATAGAAATGGTCGCAAATGGTACATGGAAACATCTCGTCTTCTGTGAAAATGTCAACAGTCACCTCCAGATATGACGGGCGAAAGGGTGTCACTGCATGTAGTCATGTTTCGCAATACTATCCAGGGTACTTCATACAAGATCCCCATATCGACCAAAAGAGTTTCTTAGTGATGATTCCAAGCGTTCAACAACATAACCTTGTGTAAGTTTGTTTAATTGGTGTCTCATTCATTCATCTCCATCATCATTGTGATCTAAGCTTCCAAAGCGAATAGCACAATTTAAATCTCTCGTACAAAGACAAAGAACAAAGCACAAGACCAAGACCTACTACTCAGATAATCACGCACCAAAGAACACAGACAACAAAGTCACCGTACTATAGAACAAAGGAAATAAACTTACTTATATACTCTCAACTGTGGTATAGGTTGAGTTTTACTGCGTTATTTTCTCCTTTACTCTTTAACATTCACTTTCTACATTTATTTACACCATTGAGGTAGTTGTCCAGATAAGTAGGACACTTTAACACAGTATATATAGTCATCTCTGCACTAGTAAACAGGTAGAGCACTTAACCTAGCCACCCACATATTCTAACAGGCAACAAATACTGGTGATTTGTAGCCTACCTGCACTCACTTAATTACACTGTCCTTAGTCGCACTCAAACTTAGGTACAGCTAGATAGGTGTTTAAACTCATCGCGACAAAGGCAGGTAAATCCCAGGTTAATATTCCAGCAGTCATTGTGCTCAGGCCAATGACAAAAACCAGGAATAGAGGCTATATTGACAAACGTCAGGCTATAGGAGATATCCAGGCTCAGGTAGGACAACCGCGGCAAGTAAAATTTCTCCCGTCCGGTGTCATATTACTTCTTGTCACCACATTTATGCAGTTTAAAGGCGCCATGCATATACGTAAGATTTGCACGGCCCCCTACCAGCCGACAATCAGTAAGCGGAATTACATAGGCAAAAGTAGAACCTCACCGCGAAGTCAGCCAGATAGAGGTACGAAAACTCAATCGACTGCTTCGCGGGATAAAACAAATAAACCAAAAAGTAACCGAGGCGTCATATATAAATTTCCACATTCATTAAATCCTATCGAACTAATCCGTCAGAAACAAGTTAAACATGCAGAAAGACTAACCAATCGATTCGGCGTTCCCTCTCAGGCAGTAGCCATCACGTTCACCAGTCAAACCAACCCTGACCACATCATTCACAGGAATGTTAACTACAGGGTGAAGGCCTTTAATGAACGCCGCAACCGATCTCCCAACCATACCACTAACCGCAGACCCCCTCTGCTACCCACCCCCACCTACCCCCCTCGTACCTCGCATTCATCAGTTCAAAAATTAACATACGCTAAAATAATTTCCCAGAAAACACACACAAACAACCAAACAATTACAGACCAGGTGCAACCGATCACTAGTCACGTGGAGGCTAGAGTAGCCACCTTATTGGGGGCTGCCATTTTGATAGCACGTAATCCAGATATCAATGACAGAGAAGCTCTACAGACAATCTGGAATACAGCTCATGATCCCACACATGAGTTACCACGTAAAGTGACGGTTAGTGTAGGGACACAAACAGATGGTATTACGGTCACTGTGCCAGTAAATTCACCCCAGTGTGACTCTTTACACCACTCTAGCGAGTCATACCACATCAAGACATCAAATCTTGATAGGGCCATTTCCCTATAGTTGAGGATCTTCAGACCTCAACTGAGAGCTTAGGTGATAGGCACACCAACACACCAGCATCTTCCAACACCAAATCAGGCATTCATCTAAGTCAAATAGATTCGACCTCATGTCATTCACCAGAAAGGAAAAGAAAGACCAGAAATAAACCTCTAAAGAAAGGTACACACTTACATCACAATAGCGCTATGGCAGGGCTAAAATTTCTTCAGTGGAACGCCCGTGGCTTAACCAGCAACGGTCGTTCCCTTAAACAACTCATCGAAAAGGTCAAGCCTGATGTAATTTGCGTCCAGGAGACTGTCTTAAGCCGGCCAAGCGTTATAACATTCCAGGCTATACAACCCTCCGTACCGATAGAGTAGGTAAAGGAGGGGGGTTGGCCACATTTATTGTTGAAAGCTTAGGCTATACAGAATTACAGCTAGGAGCTATAAACACTGGGCGGTTAGAAAAACAGGGAATTACAGTGCATACAGACAATGCACCACTCGAAATTGTTAACAGTTATAATCCGCCACAATACAGTTACAACAATTCACTCCAGAACATTCACTCGAGTTTACCGCATAGGGTGGTATATGTGGGTGACTTTAATGCCCATCATGAGCTCTTGGGTTCCCGGCAGTCAAACGTGGTTGGCAGGGACCTGATTGAGTTCATCGAGGATAACAACCTCTGTTACCTCGGCGATGGCACCGGTACCCGCATCAACCCCACCACAGGTGAACTCACACCTTTAGATAACACCATCACTACACATAGGTTAGCGGGCCTAGCTGAGTGGTCAGTTATTGAAGACCCTTGTGGATCAGATCATTTACCTGTACTGACATCAATAGGTATTACCCCCCACAAGGACACCATTCAGGTCCCCCGTTCTTACATTTATGAAAAAGCAGACGGGCCACTTTTCAAATCTATATGTGAGTCTGCCTCACTAGATGACATAGCACACACAGACATTGACCAATACCTGGAAAACATAAACACACTCATACACAATGCAGCCACCCAAGCCATTCCATGCAGCTCTGGTAAAAAGAAAACCAAACCAATTAACACTGCATGGACTAGTGCATGCACTCAGGCAAAAAAAGACAGCCGACATGCATTCAGACAATTAAAAAAGGGTAAAATCACAAATATTCAGTATAATAAAAAATAGCAGTCACTAGGAAGACAATAGCCGAAGAACATAAGGCACATTGGGAATCCTACGTGTCCACACTGAACAAAGACACCCGCATTAGGGATGTCTGGGGGAAGGTAAAAGCTCTCCTGGCCAAACCTAACACTAGAAACATTACTACACTAGGACAAGCAATCACTTCAGAAGACAAAGCCAACACACTAGCTGCATCACTTGCAAACGCTAGCTCACATTCAAATCTCGAACCAAATCACAAAACTCGTAGGGCAGAGTTCGAGGCCAGACACGAAAACTACCTTAGCGATTTAGGCCCCAACACTATGCTAAACAATAGATTATGCTAAACAATAGATTAATGTGGTTCTTCGATAAACACGACATCCTAGACTCCGCACAGAGCGGTTTCAGGAAGGGTAGGAGCACATTAGACCAATTAGTCAAATTGGAAACTCAAATCAAATGCGCCACGGTAAGCAAACAACTTACAGGAGTAGCTGACAAGGCAACACTATTACTCCTATATAAGACCCTCATCAGATCCAGAATTGATTACGGGTGTCAAGCTTATCAATCCGGAATCCCCACACAATTAAAAAAGCTGGACCGAATTCAACATCAGGCACTCAGAATCGCTTTGGGCGCTCATAGGTCCACCCCGGTGGAAGCTCTGCTCGCTGAAGCAGGGGAGTTACCGCTGTCACTGAGACGGGACTCGCTGACACGCAGATTCTGGACCCGTGTCACGTCAAATCCAGACAATCCAGTTAATTCACTTTTCACCCACAGATACAATAGAGTATACAACAGATACAAAGTTAACAATCTGTGGCACGTCAAACAGGCACCATTCGGATACAGAGTACACAAGTATTTAGGCAGCACCACACTAGGTAGCCTAGAAATAGCCGAAATAGATAATATTCAATTTCCACCGTGGCTGTTATCTAAACCAAATGTCTCTGTAGCTCTTTCCCAAGTCATCAAAAAGAGCGATGACCCCACCATATGTAAATCGGTCACCTTGGAGTATCTGGATGATAAATATCCAGATTTCCATCGTATCTTCACGGACGGGTCCAAAGATCCCAACTCAGGCCAAACTGGAACCGCCTATTTTGATCCCTCGGAAGACTACGGAGATGGTTATAGATGTACAGACCACATTTCAGTCTATACATCAGAATTGGTAGCAATCAATGAGGCTCTTGATTACATAAAAGACAAGAGTTACCGAAAGGTAGTACTCTTGAGTGATTCATTGAACGCTCTCCAAACTCTGATCACAAAGAACAGTAGTAGGCCAGACATACTAAATGAAATCCTAATAAATATCCATAAATTAATGGCTAGAAAAATTCAGGTACATCTAGAATGGATCCCAGCCCACGTAGGTATTAGGGGTAACGAGGCTGTGGATTCATTAGCAAAACAATCACTACACAACAGTGAAATAGATTGTAACACACAGCTAGGTGTAACAGAAGCATACACACTTATTCGGCAAATTATTCACCAAAAAAATACAGAAAAATACAATAACACTAACCTTTTCATTAAAACGCTCAAACCTAATCCCAACCAAACTCCTATACTCTAAAAGTGTCTACTGGGATAAGGTTTGCACTAGACTCAGGTTAGGTAGAACCTTACTGAATGGCGAGTTAGGCCAATACGTATTTAAGCAAGGACCTAAGTGTCCCTGTGGCCACAGTAAGGAAACAGTGGAACACTTCATTATGGAATGCCCACTTCACAATCTCCACGAGGGGAATTACACACACATTACAATAAACTAGGCTTAGATACACAACATATAAGAGATATTCTAGATCCACCGGATAGCTTAAAATCACCAGCTTTCGAGGGACTCATCGCCTTTATCTCTCATACAGGTTATATGGAAAAAATATAAATTGAAAAGAAAATTAATTATGAAAATTAAACTTGCATCGCATCATCGCATTCACCTTTGCAGTCACATAGAATAGGGAAGTTTCACTTCTGCCTCAGATGTATACCAGGTAATTGCGAACGTCAACGTAAACATCCATCAAATTCCAGCAGTGCCTACACTATATATAGTACGAGGCCACTGATTGGACACTAAGTTCGCAACATCAGTAGGCATATACACACCTAGATAGGATTTATTATTAATCTTTATATTGGTTTATAACCTCTGCACTGGGTATCTACTCAAGAGCAGCAAATTTGATACTTTATTAAATTATTTTATTATATATTAATATTATTATTTACATTACACTGTTGAGTTTTTTGTTTTGTTTTCTTTTTTAGAATTATCCTCTAAACCGTCAATACTAATTTCAATATTGGTTTAATCTCAAACATGGCATGTGTCTACGACTAGACAGGTCAGAACCGCTTTAACTAGCCCTGGCACATGCCATAGCAGATCCTATATTAAATCATTTAATTATTCATGACGGCTATCTATTTAGTAAAACATTTTTAATATTACACTATCATTCAAAGTGTTGGTGGTACTCCAACCTGCCTATAACCATTTGAAAAGCGGTACGACCTCACGGTTAGCAGCTGGCTTGTCCAAATAGTGGAGGGTGGCGCAGGCAGGTCCCAAATATCAAACACAAACACGCCTAATCACAATCACCATAGGGTTATATTTGTTTTAATCGCTCTTCTATCCTATCTTAGGTAGCTAGGAAGCGTATTTTATTGGTTTCATTATTAATTTCAATATCTCTAGGTTACTTAACCAAGACATGTCTCTAAGACTAAACCCCGGTCAGAACCCCCCTTCTAGCTGGCCACATGTCTCAGAGATTTATTATTTTATTATGCATTTTATCTTTATCTATACATATTCATTTATTACGCTAATTTAACAAACAATAAAACGGAAATAAAAATACAGTGTTTCAATACGATCACTCAAAGTGTTGGTGGTACTCCAACCCTGTCTATAACCATTTGAAAAGCGGTACGACCTAACGGTTAGCAGCTGGCTTGTCCAAATAGTGGTGGGTGGCGCAGGCAGGACCCAAATCAAAAAACATCTACACAATAAATGCATAGATTAGACATCGCATTTCACGCCTTTTTTCTGTAAATATATATATGTAAATAATTTTATAATCCAATTAGGCACTGTTCGGAATTCAAAGCCGGGTGAGTAGGGACTGTCCCAAGCTCTGGACGACGAATATCCAGCAGTTTAGATAGGTTTATTATTACGTTGTATATAATTAGGTTCATGTTACTCACATCGCTATAGGTTATATTTCTAGAATAAGTATTTTAGGAATCAGCGGCGGAGGAAATCCCACATGGACTTTTTGCTCAAGCATCCCCCTTATGGAGATGACTTGACACCCGGGATTCTCCTCTTTCCAGTTGATATATAGGACAGACTAGGGTTAGAAATAGGGTCAATTGTACATAATCTGGTTATGGGCTCGTTTTCTGTTTAGGTCAGACTAAGTCAAGTTAGGCATTAGTTAAGTTAGTTAGAAATCATAGATGAAGGGGATCCCACTATAGACTTTTCTGTCCAGGCACCTCCCTTATGGAGTTCTCTGGGCACACGGGAAACCCTGCTATCTAGCGATATATAGGCCAGAATAGGATATTATATGTATTGGGTATGGTCTTTTATCTTATATTTAAAAAAAAAAAAAAAAAAATCAAGAGAAGGAAAACAAATTCCTACTCATACAACACCAGACCCCACATCCCCTTGGTCTGCTGTAATTACAGTTTCTCCCCTTGGTCAATGTACATAACATCAGTACCACACCTAACCTGCACCACACACAATACTCCTAGTATGGCCCTACATCATCAAGCGGATTAGTACCGCTCCCTAAAGTAAGCTTTAAACTCCCAAAATACCTCTCAAAATAAATACAAAATACACTAACATCTAAATAAACGTATGTGTTATAGCATTTAACCGACCCTTAATGTTGGATAAATGCAAATCTTCTGCTTACCTCATATAGGTAATCAGACGTGCGAGCCTGGACAACTCCACGTTAAACACCTTGGCTTTATCATTTGGCTAATGCATTTCTTCTATCTATTTGGCAATTCTCTATAAATAAATACCATATTTTGACTGTCCATCAAAAATGTGAGGCCTTGAATCTTCTAAATTCGAAATTCTTTAAGCAGTTGTGACTCTGCTGCTGTGCCTCCCTCCCCACCTCGGACCCAAGGACCCTACTTACACCGGACCAGAGCCACGAAATACTGAAGAGCCAGCTGGTGATCTGCAAGAAGGCCCCTCCCATCCGGGAGCCGAGGGCCGACCAACCCAGGGACAAGAGGACCCCAAACCGGCCAACGCCACTACCAGATCCAGCGCTCAAGCCTACTTCGTAGGGGCGAGTACGTGTAGCAGCTTCCATCACGGTTGCACGTTAAACACAAGGAACATCTCCGGAGCTACAGTGGTAGCCCCGGCGTGTGGCAAGGGCTTTAAGTAGTCACGCCGCACGTAAAATCAACTCTGACTGACTGACTGTTACAGACAGTGAGGTGAGATGTTCTGATAAGCATGATGACGCTACGGACAGTGAGGTGAGATGTTCTGATAAGCATGATGACGCTACAGACAATGAGGTGAGATGTTCTGATAAGCATGATGACGCTACAGACAGTGAGGTGAGATGTTCTGATAAGCACGATGACGCTACAGACAGTGAGGTGAGATGTTCTGATAAGCATGATGACGCTACAGACAGTGAGTTGAGATGTTCTGATAAGCATGATGAAGCTACATGTGATGATGGGAGGTCAGAGGTCCTTGATATTGCAACAATTGAGGAGGTAATAGAAGATTCTAGTGATGATGATGGAAGAATTTTGCCATATATGGAGAAGTTAATACATTTTCGCCATGTTATATTTATCGAGTTTATTATAAAGTAAAATAACTGTTGAGTGGTGCATTTGTGTTTTTATATGATGTCAAATAGATATTTTTATTTACATACATGATGTGCTGTCTAAGAAGTTCCAAAAGAATGGTTTATGGGACACTTACATGTATATACAAGAAATCAGAGTTCAAGTTGACATACATGATGTGCTGTCTATGGAGTTTTAACAACCTGGTTTATGGGACACTTAAGTATATACAAGAAGTTAGACAAATGTTTGGATTGTCGGACACTGACTTCAAGTTGACATACATGATGTGCTGTCTATGGAGTTTTAGCAACCTGGTCTGTGGTCTCAGTTGTGGGACACTGACTTTAAATTGACTTGTAATAATAAAAATAATAATAAATTGCCTATCAGTTTTTTAAGGTGTGGTTTGTGGTTTGGGAAGTCCAAACAAAACCCAGGTTATGGTATAACTGACTGTAGATGGTCATACCTAATATTTTGCAAAACGCATGATTTGTTAGACACTTACAATTGACATAAGGAATTAACATGCTGCTTTATGGAACACTAACTTCATTTACATTATAACTTTGGTATTATGTTTATAATATTTATAACCACTAGGTCGTTGCCACTGCTGGTGGACCGTTTGAGTCCCCGAGGGTATACATAAACCTCGTACCTGGCATTTTGGTACCAGTTGTTCACCCCCGTGGGGAGCCCGGGGTGATAAAAATAGGTCCCACGCTTCCCGGCGTGTCGTAAGAGGCGACTAAGTGGGAGACTTGTTGGCCGCGAGTTTATACCCGTGTCGTGGGGGAATGAGATCCTGGTGGCTGAGGGAAGGAGGGTCGCGCATCCTCTGGAACAACACTCCGCTTTGGCTCGGTACCGTCAATAACACATTGTCTGAAAGACAGAGTCAAGAAATGGGCGTTCCCCAAGGTAGTATATTGTCAGTTAAACTATTAAAAATAAATAGTTTAAGTAAAATTTTAAGCCGAGACATGCAGGGATCATTATATGTTGATGATTTTCTCATGTCTTACAGAGCCAAACACATGCATACCATTGAAAGACAAATGCAGTTATCCCTAAGAAAGGTAGAACAATGGGCAGCAGAAAACGGCTTTAAATTTTCCAATTCTAAAACAGTATGCATTCATTTTTGTAATCAACGGGGTATTCATCCGGACCCTGAATTATATCAAAATGGTAATCAAATTAAAGTTGTACAAGGAATAAAATTTTAGGACTTATTTTTTACAGAAAACTTTCTTTCATCCCTCACTTGAAATTATTAAAGTAAAATGTCTAAAGGCTTTAAATATTTTGAAAGTAGTGTCAAATACAAGCTGGGGAGCAGATAAAACAGTTCTCCTACAATTATATCGTTCACTTATTCGATCAAAACTAGACTATGGATGCATAGTGTATGGCTCTGCTCGTCGTTCCTACTTAAAAATACTTGATACCGTTCATCACCAAGGTTTGCGTCTCGCACTTGGTGCATTTAGAACATCGCCAATAGATAGTTTATATGTAGAAGCTGGAGAAGTACCTCTAGAGCAACGACGGATTAAACTAACGTTACAGTATATTACAAAATTAAAGTCTGATTCTAACAATCCGGCTTACGACTGTGTCTTTCATCCTTTATATGAGCAAATGTACGAACATCGTACAAAAACTATTGCTCCACTTGGCATTAGAATTAAAGAACATATTGAAGACTGCGACTTATACCTTTACACTATTTCAGACCTAAATATATACACAACACCACCCTGGGAACTAACAAAACCAAATGTTGACTTATCTCTTAACAATAAAAAATCTGAATAAAATCCAATAGAGTTAAAAGAACAATATTTAGAATTGAAAGAAGTTTATGACAACAACAACATTTTACCTATATTCACTGATGGATCAAAGTCCTCAAACAACGTTTCAGCTTCAGCTATTATTAACTTTGAAATTCTCAAAACAAACATGCCGCATAATGCCTCTATTTTCACCACTGAGGCCACAGCAATTTTACTGGCCTTAAATTATATATAAAGACAAAAGCAATAAGAAAAAGTGTTATTTACTCAGATTCTTTGTCTTGTTTGAAATCAATTGAAAGTGTGAGCCTTTCTAATAACATAATTTTTGAAATAATAGAGACAGTACATTACCTGACATCTGTGGGTACAGAGATAGTCTTCTGTTGGATTCCTAGCCACATCGGCATAAAAGGAAATGAAAAATATGATAAAATTGCTAAATTAGTAATGAGACATTTACCGTCTGAAAATAAAATTTCATACACAGATCTTAAACCATCTATTACAGATTACATGACTGCAACATTCCAACAACATTGGGACCTACAAACTGAAAATAAATTACATGAAATAAATACAAAATTTATAAATAATTCACCAGTCTTCACTACAAATAGAAAAGATGAGGTTACTCTGACCAGACTTCGTATTGGTCACAGTAACCTTACACATAAATATTTATTATTGAAAGAAGAGCCACCGGAATGTATACCGTGTGGTTCAAGACTATCAATTAAACACATTTTAACTGAATGTACAGATTTTAAATCTGCTCGTGAGAAATATTACTCCGAGACAGATCTAAATAGTGTTTTTAATAACGTCGCTGACGACATCATTTTAGAATATCTGAAAGATATTGGGTTATACTCTAAAATTTGAAATATCTGATTAATATTTTATCAATTCACAAACTTGTTTGTCTTTGACCAAATGTTTAGTGTCAAAAGTTTTAAAGAGAATAGACTTACTATGTTTTTACTAAATAAATAATTTTACACGAATCGCCACGATATAACTGAAATATCATGGAAAGTGGCGTTAAACAAAAACAAACAAACCAGTTGTTCATCTTATAATAAAGTAATATTTGGCACTGATAACACCATTTAAATTCGAAATTTTCTAAAGCTAAGATAGTCATTTTTTTAACAGTGGTTACTCTTAGACGGATTTCGGCTATATTTTTAGAGATATTATTTGACCTTGTATGATACTACTTTCTCTTTAGAAAATACACTTTTCAAATTGGAGCTCAACTGATGAAGTCTAATTGACAGAAACGATATCGTCTTGAGCATTATAACTTAGGTATTATGTTTATAATATTTAGATATGTTGCAACAAAAAGTTGTTAATATGATGCGTATCTGTAATTCTGCTTATATATAGGAATTCACAGAAAATCTATTCATGTAAACACTAGCCATGATGAGTCTACTGAAAGTCTCCATGGTCTAAGGTCCTGCATAGTCCAGTGGTTACATCGAGGATTTGTAATGCAGGGTTCCTGGAGTCGATCCTTGGTAGCACCTCTGGGAGTGTCCTTCAGCAAGGTTTTTCAAAGCTCTAGACAAGTAATGGTAGAATTCAGGAAACTTGAATAAGTGAGTTCTTGACACAGTATAACTGAAATAATGTTCAATATCCAAACATACCAATGTATGAATTGTTTTCATCAAGTGTACAGGAGTTACCCATGCAGTCTGATCTTGTACTGTGCCCATCAACAGGGGAATTCATTGACCCTACAGGAAATGAACTGATATATTCAAAGGTTGGTTTGTTTGTTTTTGTTTAACGCCACTTTCAACGATATTTCCGTTATATCGTGGCGATTCGTGTAAAATTATTTATTGAAGTAAAAACATAGTAAGTCTATTCTCTTTAAAACTTTTGACACTAAACATCTGGTAAAAGACCAAGAAGTTTGTGAATTGATAAAATATTTGGTAGGCTGTTAGCATCTTACATTAAATCTTTATGAAATAATTGACTTTCTTATAAGGAAACAACTTATTTATGTGTAGGTATGTATAACGGATGGTTGGTAATTTTGTCATCAAACACGACCTCAAAACTCTCATGCCGTTTTTTTGGACTAGTTACCACACAAAATTTAAGAACTGAACGCCACCCAATGCCATCTATTGACCTTAAGTGTTGTTTTGACGCCATGGCTGTACATTACTGCAGCGAAGTGTCCTGTCAAATTGTTTTCCAGAAATCACATCAAAATATCATGCTAATGACAGTTTCGTTTGCACACAAAGTTGACAATGCACTGGCATTTTTAATGTATTCAGAATACATGAATTAACAGAGAAGTCACAAAACAGTGGTTGTTATGGATACCATTTATTCTTCGTAAGTATCAAAACTTATTCATCTACCTGACAATGAAAGTGCAATCACAATTATTTTACTTGCATACATGTCTTCATTTGATCTGAGAAGGAAAATAGTAAATAGTTCTTAAGAGGAGAATTGCGCAAATTTATCCATCCATCTCAACGATAAGTTATACAGGGAGATCCTTATATTTAGATGGGTTTTATAACAGAAGCATGTTCTTTTGTTTCAATCCGCAGTCGTGGCACATGCGTATCTGTTCTTATTTGCAATATATCCATGTGACATAGAAATACTGATCTTTGTCACACTCTTCAAAAATACTAAGGTCGGTTGCAATATTTATTCTATGTACATCAAAGCATATATAATTATTAAAAAGGCATATGCATTTTTATAGTAAAACTGGCAAATAAATGTTTAAATTTTATGGTCAAATAACCAGAATTTGGATGTCCTCTTTATTTTTGCCATGTTGGTAAAATGATGAAAGACGTGTACAAATATGGGTTGGTTGGGTGATCAAAAACAAACTTATATTAAAAGCATAAAAAATATTTGTAAAGACTATGTTCACTTTAATAGTAAGTAAACTACATAGAAAGGGCAATAGCAATTCTTGTTGTGTTGTGCAAATATAATAAAAGGTTGTCTGCTTGTTTTTTGTTTGTTTGTTTTTGTTTAACGCCACTTTTAACGATATTTCTGCTTGTGAAAGCCGGGCGCACACTGCGAGATTTCTGCTGAGCTAGTTGCTCTGAGGCAACTGCTGAGCAGAAATCACACGTGTGCGGTGTCAAATTTTGTAAGTTTTATGGTGTCCAGGGGTGTGAGGAAAATATCTATCGTGTTTGATAATTTTGTCTCAGATGGTCAAGTTCTTCACGTGTGCGGATGATGAAAGACTTTGGCTCAGCAGCTGGGTACGCGTACTTGACCATTTCACAATGGCAGCCCCCAGTGAGATGGTACAAGAAGTTGTTTTGGAAGACAAAATTGTGGAAATATGGCCAGATTATCCTTGTCTGTATGACATAAGAAGTCCTGATTTCAAAAATCGTGATAAAAGAGATAATGCATTAAAAGAAATAGCGGACAAGCTGCAGACATCAGGTAATTATAATGTTTTTATTCTTGCCTCATATATATAGTCATTATCAGTGGTTAATATGTATACATGTACATTGTCATCACAGAAAACTGAATATCCATCCAAGTAAACTTTTAAAACAGAAAAAAGTTTTAACATACTACTGAGTTTAGTTTTCTTTGTAAAGCTGTTCAGATAATGAAAATAAAAAAAAACTTTTTATATCTTTAACTAAAACGTATATTCACTATAATATAAAATACAATGTATACAAATAAGATATTCATTTGATATTTGTAATTCAAAAGTTAAGAATTAATCATTATAATTTCAGTTGACTGGGTGAAAAACAAACTGCGAAATTTGAGAAACAGCTACACAAAAGCTAAGAAACCACAGTCTAGTGGCAGTGCCAGAAAATCAAATACAAAACGGTCAAGTTGGCTCTTGGAAAAACTTCAATTTCTGGAACCTTATGTCAAAACCAGACCATCAATATCTACTCTAGATCCTGTAAGTATCTTTCACACAGAATACATAATATAATATAACAGTAAGCTCTTCTTTAATGTCATGTAGTTCTTAGAATTATATCTTGATACGTTTAAATCATGTTTTCTTGCCAAGGAACTGATCCATGTTTTGAAGAGAAGTGATCTTTCAAAAGGTCACGCTGCATTTTAGCATTATTTGCTGGATTTCTGTCAGATGTAGGTGGCAAACCTATTAACTGTGGATCCTCTCTCCATTCTCCAGCAACAATAGAATTATTATCCACGTTTTCATTGTCACAAATATTCGCATATGTATGTTTGTTTTTTTCCACTAGATAGTTGTGGAGGCAGCATGCGGCTAAAATCAAATTAGTGACTTTATCTGGATGCAGATGAATTGTTGTTAGAAAATCTATTGGCTAAAATTCCAAATGCATTTTCCACTACTCTTCTTGCTCTAGAAAGTCTGTAGTTAAATATTCTTTTCTCCTTATCAAGATTTCTTTGAGGATATGGTTTCATCATACTTGTTGACATAGGAAAGGCATCATCACCAATGAAATGGTAGTGTATTGGTGCTGGTGTGCCTTCGATAAGTGCAGGAGGAGGCAGATGTAGGGATTGATTCATTATAGCTCCCTTCAAGGTAGAGCTGTTGAAAACCCCAGCATCACCAGCTCGCCCTGGTGCCCCAACATCAACATATATGAACCGATAGTTTGCATCTACAACTGCAAGTAATAGTACACTGAAAAAATGTTTGTAATTGAAGAACTCGGAGCCACTTGATGGTGGTTGTTGAATTGCAACATGCTTTCCATCTATAGCACCAATGCAACAGGGGTAATTCCATTTAATGCCAAATCCTTTTGCTATTTCTATCCATTCATTGATGGTGTCGGGTGTCATTGAAGACTACATGTAGTACCGAATCAAGAAGGTCGCCTGTGCCGTCATCATCAACAAAACTACCAATTAAAGAAAAGGTTAAACCAACAAGGAAACGCCAAGCGGATGACGAGTATGAGATCATTAAAGGTTTGGCACAATCTATAGCCAACAGAGGAAACAAAAAAGACACCAAACCAGAACAAGCAAGCCCTGCTGCTTCCTTTGGGCGTTATGTGGCAGAGTCATTAAGTGAGCTGGAGCCAAAAAATGCGTCACCTTGCACAACACAAAATTAGTGAAATTATACTGCAAGCTCAAATGGGTACTTTATCACAATTTCAAAATATGCCGCCTGGACTAGCTTACCATCAATTTGACACCCAAACCAGGGAAACCAAGGAAACCGTGGTTGCGACAGCCAGTTTGACACGCCAGTTACGAACTGGCTGATGTAATTACACCTCTAATTTGGAATTAAAATGAAGATGCTGGACTTTAATTTCAATTTTAATTACAAATTATTCTATTGCAACATTCATATATATTTTTGTAATTGTATGAAGTGTAAACTGTACACTGTTATATATATGCTTTATGTTGTTAGCAAAAAATTAAAGAATTAAAAAATACCTTCAAGAAGTCATCTTTCATTCCTGCATAAAGTGCCTGACATGTTTCATCTATGATACCTGAAACTGTTCTCTCTCCAAGCCTGTATTGCATTGATAAACTGTGGAATGTTTCACCTACGTGGAAATGATAAATGGTATCAATTATGAAAAAATAACCTATTACACAACAGTAGGCATTATCATATATAGTGAATTTATGGCCAAATTGGATTAAAAGTGTTTTATAAAAGTGTTATTTTACATACATCTTAAAAAATCAATCCATATCAAAGATAATTAATTGTTGCAAATATGTATAGATAGTTAATGTAACTGTTCAAATACCTACCGGTTGCAAGAAATCGTAATGTAACAGAAAGTCGTTCACTTGGTGAAACAGACGAGCGCATTATGGTTTCTTCCTTTGCTATGTATGGGACAACCATGGATAAAATATCATCAAATGAATTCTTGTTCATTCTGTGGAACCGGCGAAAAGTCTCTTGGTCCTCTATATTCAACTCATTTATGAGGTTGGAAAATGTTCCTTGACTTGGTCTTCTTTTTACCCATAATCTTGTCCATATTTTGCGACACTTTGCCCTTTGTCTTCGTCGTCGATGGCGTAATAGTAACATAATCAATAACATATCTTCTTCATCTGAACTACTACAATCTGCCATTTTGACTGGTCATAATGTACATTTGTCTCAGCAGGGAGATTATAGTGTGCGGTGCACATGAGACAGAGAGTCAACTGCTGAGCAGAAAGCTCTAAGACTTCTGCTCAGCAGCAATCTCGCAGTGTGCGCCCGGCTTAATGCTGTGTTCATATGCAGCATTTAAGTCTTTAAGATGCTTGTAGAAAGGAGAATCATACCCTGCCTAGCTAAGCTGTTTATCCCGACAAAGCAAAGTTTGGTTGAGTATATTTGGAGTCACAATGGTAGTTGGTCAATTGTAACAATATGAGGTACGGGAGATAAATCTTTTATGAAATTATATGAATAATAAATTGGTGTGTCTGGGAATAGTAATGACGTATACTATATGTATTTGGGAAAATACGGGCAGCTAAATTACATTCTAATTCGGCCACGTAAAATATGTTGACAAGTTAATTTAGATATGAAAGTCCAAATTCCAAATTAAATCAGCATTATTAATTAAATATACTGTTTTTGGATAAACAACTTGTCAACACCTTTACAAATTCAGCAGCAACTGCAGCTGCAGGTTAAAAGGTCAAATATCTGTCATCATCAGTTTTGGTAAACAAATTTTGATGCTAATGTTAATTAATATAAAGTACTAAAGTTGTACTGAAAATAATAGTGTGAAAAGGTTACCAAAGGTTGCATTATGACAGATTTGAACGATACTGGTGCCTGTATTCTTCCAATTATATGATACACAAAAGTCTCTAGAATTCTGATATATTGCGTTGGTCAGAATTGACAAACATATAAAAACATCAGGGTTCTGGAAACGAGAGAGACCAGCGGAGAACCGCCTAGAGAGAACGCCACCATACTCTCTGAAATTGATTGTGAACATTGTTACCATTGCTGCATCCTGAAGAAGTAATTAAAATCATCTATACGATCACGACTGACTTTGTTGATATTTTACAATATCAATTTGGTGCCTTTTGCCCTGGATAAAGACCTGGGAACCTGTATAAAGACCTGGAATTAGAGCGGAAGAGAAAGACAATGACATTGCCACTTATACTTATATACATTTTCGCCGTCGTGCATACCACGCCTACCTTGCTGAACAGAGAAAATATCATGTTCGAAAAAACTAATGAGATAACAACCTCAAAATCCAAATGGATGATAGCATTTCAGATTCCTGTAACTCCGTATAAGATTATACTAAATAGGCTAAATGAAACAATCTCAGACCTAGATGAATACTTAGATGAAGCTAAGAAATTCACAATAGTAAATATGAATGTAAGACAGCAAGTTTTGACAGTTAGCTCTGAAATAAACAATGTTACAAGACACTTTTGAAAAGGAACTCAATGACATTTTGACACTTAAGAAACAGACTTGGAAACGTAGAAAAAGGAGTCTTATACCTGTCGTAGGTAAGGCTCTTTCTTGGCTTTTTGGCACTGTTAGTGAAGATGATCTCTCATCCATACAGAAGAATATCAAATCCTTGATGCAGAATGAAAAGGGTATGAAACATGTGTTAGATGCAAGTTTGACCATTATAAAAGACAATCGACATGAAATTAAAGAAAATCGAAAAACAATAACTGACACTTTGGCATCCCTGAAAATACTAATTCAAAGACATGAAAATGTGACAGATCAAACGAATAAAAACAAAATAGCAATTAGCACTTATATCCAGTTAGATAGAGCTTTGGACCATGTTAAGAACTGGGTTATACTGGCTCAAAACAAATTACAACATCTTGAAATCCAACTGAACATGTTGTCACTGGGACACCTTGCGCCATCTGTTATACAACCTTTACAGTTTCGGCAATTACTGTTATCAATCAAAAATCAATTGAATCCACGTTTTGCTTTGCCTTTTGATCCTGAAAAAGATCTTTGGGACCTGTACAAAACACTAACTTGTGCTACATATTTCAAAGACGAAAACATTGTAGTTATTGTGTCAGTACCTTTGGTTGACACAACAAATGCCTTAGAAATTTACAAAATACATAACTTGGCATTACCACACATGAAAGAACCCTCGGTACTCGCCAAATATGACTTAGAGTCAGAAGCATTATCGGTAAATAAAGAGAAAACACAATTTGCACTTTTGACTCAACAGGAGTTAGAAAAATGTTCAAATCCTTCAATAAGATATTGTTCTTTTGACAGCCTTATCTATACTGTTTCGAACAGACAGACTTGTGTGATTTCTATATTTTTAGAAACACGATCCAAAATTGAACAAAACTGTAAAACCACACTAATCAATAATGCAATTCTTCCTCGAGGACAGTATGTTACAGAAGGAAATTGGTTAATCATTGCTAAAAAGTTACAAAATTTCATGATCATGTGTGACAAAGAATCAATGATTAAGAAAACATTACCACCTCTAGACATTCTACATTTGGAACAAAATTGTCAAGCTTCTAACGGGGATATGACTTTAACACCTTACATTTATAAGGAAAGTAATTTTAATTTTAGGGATCCTTTGAAAACATTAATCGATAAGTATAAGAAGGACAAAGTAAGTTTGTTTTGGAGATATAAGCAAAATTTTCCCCAGCATGATAAGATTAAAATTCCTAAGACGCTGAAACCAGTAAAAGAAATTAATTTAGATAATTTGATAACTGAACTAAAACTAGAAGAAATGCAACCAATGCCAGAAGATGATTTTTGGGTTAAAAACGGTCAATACTTTCTCATACCAATAGTGCCAGTAGTAACAATCTTACTAATTATAGTGGTAAAATGTGGAAAAAGAATAATAAGAAAATGTAGAAATAGGCATTCAGAATCTTCTGTCAAAAATAAAAATAAAAATAATCCTAATGTTAAGTGGTCAAGTAATGAGGGAATAGAGGAGTTGAGTCTTCCAAATCTGTCAAGACTTCCAAAGAATCAGAACCAAGAACCATCAACCATACCAGGAGCACCAAACAACAAACAGTCGATCATGCACAAATACAAAATCCACAGATGATGACATTTGCAATTATATAACAGAAAGAATGAAACAACGAGCAAGAAACACAGCCAGTATATACAAAGAAGACATTCAAACTGAACAAGAACCAAGCGCATTTCCAGACCTGAAACTGTGCAGCATGTATCTTAAGGATAAGTACAACATGGACTTAATTCCATTAACCGATCAACTAGAATTAATACAGAAAACAGGAAACAAAACAGTCAAGACAAAAGAGAAAAGAAAACAGATCAAACACGCCATAATAACACTGAAACAATGGAAAACAGTCAACAGAATCAATACAAAAGCGAATATCCAAACGTACATTCCTGTGGAATAATGGAACACGGTAACAATGAAACAAGCAATATAGGAAATGAACTGTACCAGAAACCAGAAACAGGTGAAGTAACACCGGAAGAACTAACCAACAAATCGTCGATTGAAAATATCGAAGTGGATGAGACCACTTGGCTTCGATCCAGAAGCCCGATTAATACACCTGTTGGAACAAGTTTTAGATTTACAAGTGACTAAGAATCAATGACATTCGACTCACTGGAAATTATGAATAGTGAAATTATTCAATACAAGGAACAAATCACAGTGAAATGTGAATGTAGATATATATGCAAACGAAATACACAAAATTATCCAGGAGGAGTCGGGAAGATTTCATTCAAAGAGGGACATATTCTTTAGATTAATGCGCATAAGACGGAGGATTTTCCGTGACGGAAGACTTTCCGTGTATAATTATAAGGCGGAGGATATTTCCGTTTACAAGGATCCGAGTTACTTTTGAGTTATGATTATGAACCTTGATATATGAACTATAATTGTTAATAAAAATGAACTGTAATAATATAAATCCGGGCCACTGTATATTTCACTTTTACTATAAATGAACGTTGATTATGGACAGTATATGATTGAAAATGCATGTATACCTTATTGAAATTTTTTTTTTATCAAGAGATAATTATATGAACATCCAGGTCATATGAATTGAAATGTTATATGAACAATGTAAAATGAATGTTAATAGTTTATCCAGGTCAAGATTTAGATCATTAAGATTATTGTCCAAATTAATTGAATAGGAGAATGATTAGTCAAAATGATATGTTCATATCTAGGTCACGATGTCTTTAATATTAGATCCAGATCACGATTTATTTGATAATGGATTACTTGAAATCCACGTCACAATTTATTTGAACAATGATCCAGGTCACGATTTATTTGATGATTATTATAAAGAATCCAGGTCACGACTTATTCAATGATTAATAATGAAAATTTTAATATTATGTTATAAAATTGTGTATTGATAATTATGTTTTGACTTCCAAGCCACACCAATGGGGAATTTTATAAAACTTACTGATTATAATTGAAAAATATTTATAAGAATGAAATTTTTACCATTTAGTAAAAATTTCAAAGGATAGGGACGTTTTGTAACAATATGAGGTACGGGAGATAAATCTTTTATGAAATTATATGAATAATAAATTGGTGTGTCTGGGAATAGTAATGACGTGTACTATATGTATTTGGGAAAATACGGGCAGCTAAATTACATAACTTCTAATTCGGCCACGTAAAATATGTTGACAAGTTAATTTAGATATGAAAGTCCAAATTCCAAATTAAATCAGCATTATTAATTAAATATACTGTTTTGGATAAACAACTTGTCAACACCTTTACAAATTCAGCAGCAACTGCAGCTGCAGGTTAAAAGGTCAAATATCTGTCATCATCAGTTTTGGTAAACAAATTTTGATGCTAATGTTAATTAATATAAAGTACTAAAGTTGTACTGAAAATAATAGTGTGAAAAGGTTACCAAAGGTTGCATTATGACAGATTTGAACGATACTGGTGCCTGTATTCTTCCAATTATATGATACACAAAAGTCTCTAGAATTCTGATATATTGCGTTGGTCAGAATTGACAAACATATAAAAACATCAGGGTTCTGGAGACGAGAGAGACCAGCGGGGAACCGCCTAGAGAGAACGCCACCATACTCTCTGAAATTGATTGTGAACATTGTTACCATTGCTGCACCCTGAAGAAGTAATTAAAATCATCTATACGATCACGACTGACTTTCAATCTGTCTTCTTTTTACATGCAATTTTTTGTCACATACTACTTCTACAATTCTTCACCAATTTTGATGAAATTTCTCCACACAGATGTGTATGACATAATATTCTTGTGTCTTTCAAATTGTTGCAAAGTTATGTGCCCTTGGACCTTAGTCAAAAATAGGGATTCTGCATAGCTGGATATACAATGTTTGAATGGTAAATACTTCTATATTTCACAACAGATTTTGATAAAACTTGGAATATGTCCTCACCACAAAGTGAAGGTGTGCCCGAGATCTTTTCTTTTGTTTTCATCTAATCATTAAGAGAGCTGTGTGCCCATGGAGTTGGTGCCATTTCCTTATCAATGAGTCGGTGGGGATTGTTTTCGTCAACTTAGTATTTATGTTTATATATTTTAAGAATATAAGTAATGTTTCAGGAGGAGTCCCTTGACAAATTTCCAGATTTAAAATTTCCCACTATATCTTTGTGGGCTCGTCAACAAGGTAAGTAGCTTTATTAATAAGTTTGACTAGTCCAAGAAAAGTAAGAGCTATCCTATTGGCCTTTGTATTAGTGTCCAATGAAAACCACTTCGACAGTCTCCAAACTTAAAATAATAGTTGACTACCTTATAGTCTTTCAAAAAGCATTTTCTGTATCAAATCTTCTGCTTCCATGGCATCAAGTGATATCAGTGTGAAGGATGTACTGAAATCCCAAATGTATAAGTGGATAAAAAGGACACAATTACAACACAAGGTTACACAGTCCATTAATATCAGTTACAACTGTGGAAATTATAGCACCATGCCTACCAACACAGTGTGTGTTTGTTGTCCTGAAATAGGGCCCATTAGCTCCATCCTTTCAGAGAAGGATATGGAATGCATGAAGGGTTCCAGGGAAACTGCTTGAACCGATTTAATTATCACTACTGGACTACATCCAGATGGAGGATGCCATTGACGACAACAAGTCAATCCATGAGTAAGTATAGTTACATGTAATTGTAAAATTATTGTGTTCATACTATTCATGTATGTATATAGTGGGGTCCAGCATAAATTATATTTTGAAGGGTTTAGCAGATATTACCACCAACATTTTATCTGAAATTCCTATCGATAGATCTACTAAAACGGATGTTAAAAAATGGACACGTATCGGTTGGTCGTCCAACATTGTAAAATTAATACAAAGTAAATTTAATATAAAATATTTATTGATTTAGATATACACTAACAGACATGCCACACAAGTAATAGAACGCTACTGTCGTACTGGTAGGGCCTAGGGGACCAATAGCCGGCTATTGCATGATTTCGGCTGTTTATCGACAGAACACGAATTTTGGGATATTTTTTTTAATAATTCACAGTATGTTGAACAAGTTTCTAGAAGAAAATATTAAATATTATCGAGGTACATACTAAAGATAAAATAACTCCACAGTCGGATACTGCATGGCCCCCCGACCAGTATCATTTCTTTAAAACTAATACAATATTTCATATAAAAAATATTGCAAAGCTATTTCTGATTACATTTTAACAAAATTTTCATTGTTAAACAAAGAGGTAAATCCAATTTCATTATATGTTGTTTTTAATTCCTACATCAAAAATTAAAAGATAAATTATGGATCTATACAGATTTGCCAACCTTGGAAAATTGTCATAGGTGAAATTTTAGTCCCATGGGGAAGACCATAAATTTTAGTTTGTTTGTTTGTTTATTGTTGTTTAACGTCCCACTCAAGAATCTTTCACTCATATGGAGACGTCACCAATGCCGGTGAAGGGCTTCAAATTTTGGCCTATGCTCGACACCTATGGCCATTGAGCAGTGAGGGTTCTTTAACGTGCAGACACTCACTGTGACACGGGACCTCGGTTTTTACTGTCTCAGTCCGAAGGACAGGAGCGTATCCGGGTTGGTAACCATTTCACATACTTCCCTGCCTATATAGTAAAATTAATAGGAAAATTAAAATTTTTCTTGGGGAGATATGACTTTTTTCTTGAAGAAATAATCAATATTTTGCATAAAAATAGGGAGTTTCCGTATTTATGGGAATACTTGGCAACTCGTATGTATTTTTTATTCAAACAGACATATACAGCTTATTTTGTAAGTAAAATTATAAGTACAATTGTGATGTCTTCCCCCCCCCCCCCACTGTATATTTACAGTATTTATAAATTGAGACAATATTTTAATCAAAAACTGAAGTTTTGTCAGACCGAATAAAAAAGTATCATTGGGTGAAATACATACCTGTAATTTTCAATAAATATAAAACTTTAAGATTCAAGGTAAAAATGAAGAAGTACCAATTTATAATCGAAACTCAGGTTCATTAGAACCCGACGAATTAGATTAGCTAAAAGACCAAAGTTCAGAATCTGGTGTAGTAATGCAAATGTTGGCAGCATGTGGAAATATGAAGAAAATCTCAAAATATCACTGCTGTGTTTACTGTGAAAAAATGTACATGCGAATTTCAAGACATTATCAGCAAGTCCATGAAAACGAAATGGATGTGAAACAATTCCATTGTTACCAAAAGAATCTAAGGAAAGAAAGACTTTATGAACAATAACAGTTATCTGTATTCAATGGTAACTTATACCACAATTACCTGAAACCAAATTATAGGCCGAGAAAACATGAAGAAAAAAAACCCTTGTTGTATGTTCCATGTGAATTTTTGCCTTGGTGCTTATGTGACTTATGGAAACATCAAAAAACTGCAGGGCAATCGTGGGAATAAATAAAAACAAAACAAAGTCGGTTATAGGAAAATGCATCCAAAATTAAAAAAAATCATTGCAACTAACAGCTGTTAATAAGGAGTTTTATTGGAATATTGTGGTTAAAATTCAATTGCTCCTTGCCAGTGGGAACTAGATTGTATGAGAAAATGGACAAAAATCCAGTCCTACTTTAAGCAAAAAAAAAAACAAACAAAAAACAAACAAACCTATTACAAGTACAGAGAGAAAGATTCTATTATTCATAGCCAGATACACCCATTATCAATTTAGTAGTATAGTAGCGCAAGATTCAGAGAGGAAGAGACTGCTAAAAAGCTCTTGCATTTAAATTTACCTAAAGGGGTGGGAATGCCATATTTATTCATACTGTTGGTAGAAGGTAAAACAATGATATATTCGTAGGGGGTCTTAAAAAAGTGGAGTCTTGAAAATCAGAGTTCCCATCAAGGTAAATTTAAATGGAATAGCCCCGATTCTTATTGGGGAAATTCCATTACAGAATTAAACTACTCTCTTTGTTAGGATATAAAGACTTTGTCACCATCATTCCGAACTCTTAGAATGAGACATTGTGGATTTTGATGTAAATTAAAGGAAAGTGGAGAAATGTACAGAACAAAATAAAATATTATATACACTGTATACGTAGGAGTTACAAAGCTAGGTTAAATTGCACCCCAAACGCTATATACAGGGATGAGATTTTTCCGCGGATCCGCGGATTTCCCAGTCCCAGGGGTCGATTTTGTGAAACGTCCAAATCCGTTGAGAAAATTTTAGGAGGGGTAAGAATGTAATATTTTTCATTTTTACAGCTTAAACGTATACCTTTGTTTAATAAAATTGTTGTCTATCCTGAACACTGAGTGGTCTTTGTTTCTTATCTCCGACACAGCAAGATCGGTACATGTAAATCTGTAAATACGCAACTTGAAATACGTCAGTCAATTGAACACGGAAGTAGTTCAACGATCTGTGGAAGGGAGAGAACTCTGTTTGTCTTCAACTTCGAATATTCGGGAGTTTTCCCTCCAACAAACCATAAACGCCGAGACGGTGTCGAAGCTATTACGGTGTTGAAGCTATTACTTACGCACGTTTTCATTGGATTACTTACAACGCATATGGCCAATCAGCGCAGAGGTTATATTGTTAAGCGTTTTACCCGCGGTTTCCCAAGTCTGCCTTGCAAAATGGCAAAATTGATTGCAAAAGGTGAAGAATCGGCGATACTAGAAATAGACAAAGACGTTAAAAACAAGTTTCGTTGGGCATGGCTGGATAAATCAGTGACATTAACTGTGAAAATCGGCAAGAAGGATGAAACCATCACGGAGAAAGTGGGTGATTATATCGGTAAATGCGCCGTTCCCGGAAAAGCACAGTGTCTGTACTGTTTGGATTTGATCGCTTACGGATCCCGTGGATGCGTCGCCCTCATTGAACATGCCAAAGGGAGAAAACACTGCGAGAAAGTGACGTTACGACGCAGCAACTATTCTTTGGGATCGGCTTTTAAGATCGCAGGTCCAGTGGACACGCAAAGTCAAATTGCTCCACCCGCAACATCGGAGTCCAAACCACTGGTTCCACTTGGCGATAGAGTGATCAACTCGGAGGTGAGTGAGAAAAAAATATATATAGAGTCTATATATATAATATATACTCGTTATACAAGTCGTAGTATAAGTGATTGTCTTGATTGATTGAAATGTTTACTCAACTGGCTTCCCCACCCATTGTTAATAGTGCATGCTTTCTCCCCCCCCCCCTCCCGGGGATATGGGAAATGGGTTGGGGGGTGTAAAAAAGTGCCTAGGCTAGGTGGGGTGCTGTCCAATTTTTTTACAGGTCTGGACTTTGTTTTTTTTCCTGATTCACCACCCATTGTTAATGATGCATGCTTTCTCCCCCCCCTCTCTCGGGGATATGGGAAATTGGTTGGGGGTGTAAAAAGTGCCTAGGCTAGGGGGGGTGCTGTCCATTTTTTTAACAGGTCTGGACTTTGTATTTTTTCCTGATTCACCACCCATTGTTAATAATGCATGCTCCCCCCCTCCCGGGGATATGAGAAATGGGTTGGGAGGTATAAAAAAATGCCTAGGGGGGTGCTGTCCAATTTTATTAACAGGTCTGGAGTTTGTATTTTTTCCTGATTTTTTTTTTAATTGAATGTAACTGTTGTAAACAGTGGGAGGGAGTATATGAATATAAACAATGATATGGTTAGACAGGGGGAGAACCTACGTCATTAGATAAGTGCAAGAAAAATGACGAGTGAGCATTTTACTCTGAAGAATCATTTGACAACAACACTTGTCTATTTACCTAGCGTATGACACAATAACACTCAGTTTAAACAGTTTTTATGCGATGTGTCCCCTGTTGGAGAAGGAAACAGAAATTAAGTATGGACAATTCACATGCAACATCTACATATGTTTTTTTTCCATTTACCCCCAAACAAACCGAAACAATATATTCATGTATCAATTGCTTTGTTTGGCAGGATAAAGGAAGTCATTGTCTTGTAAGTTTTCTGCTTTGGTGTTTAGCATCTGCTTTTAAATACTAACAAGTATATACTGCTTGTAGAACATGTACATGTATCTACTTTTTCTGTTGGGAAAACTAAGCGTGATATATGCTTTATAAATTTATTATCTAATGTACCGAGGTGTGCGAATTCAGGGGTCTCTCTCTCTCTCTCTCTCTGGTGTTGGTGTTGGTGTGATATATACCGTATACTTTATTATCATCTGCTTTGGTGTTGGCTTAGACTAATATATTAAAATATGTTTGTGTAACATGCTTTGGTGTTGGCTGCACAAATATTATGGTATTTATGAAATCACTCAATCAGCTTGTTTATTGTTATAGTAATATTATAAATCATAGCATTGATATGCAGCAAGTATGCTAGAATGATTCCTTTATAATAAAATATTGATAACATTATGTTCATAAGTTGACATCAACATGATACATCATAAATTTATAGATTTGTCTCACTCTTTGCATACATATTTATAATATTACAGTCTGTACATTACATAATTAATGTCAATGCAAAGACCACTCTACAGAGTTGAGAGACAATATTTACATATGTACACATACAATTACAATACATATACTAGTCTGTTGAAAATACACATTTACATTCACACAGTTAAGAAATTTTTCCTACGCTCTAAAAGTAACCAGCAGGCTTTTGCAGTGTTTTTTGCTCTATATTTATTGGAGAGAATAAAACTTAACTGTTGTGTAAGTTTATATGTTGTTTTCTCTGTTTTTAGGCATTGGTCTTGGGGGTGATAGCAGAACATTCCCTGCCACTTTCCATGGCACCTGTTATCCTTGACACAGCAAGAGAACTCGCCAAAGACCCCAAAGCCCTGAACCACATGCGACTGGAACGAACAACAGCCTCCTACAAGATGAGATTTGGACTGGCTAAGACTTTTCTTGACGAGACACTTGATGCCATGCGAAACACTCCCTTCTCTCTAAATATTGATGAGAGTACAAGCAATAGTGACAAACGAGTACTGGCAATGCTTGCGAGTTACTATAGTTACGAGCGTGGAATGATTGTTGTTGATCACTTGTCCTCGTTGGAGGTAGTGAGAGTTGATGCTGAGAGTCTTCACCAGGAGCTGGTGTCATTCTTCCAGACACACAACATTCCATGGAGCAACTGTGTATCGATCCTGATGGATTCATGTAGCGTCATGAGAGGGAGTAAATCCGGGCTGGAGACAAGAATACGGTCAGGAAATGCTCCACAGCTACTTGATGTTGATGGTGATTCGTGCCACCATATACATAATGCGTGTAAACAGTTTTGTGCACCATTTGGTAACTGGGTAGAGTACCTGCAATCTGACATCCACAATGATATGAAGTGGTCGCCAGATTTGAAGCAATATTTCCAGGAAATGTGCCATATCCTAGGGATCAAGTACACCATGCCCGAGCGGTTCCTGAATCATCGATGGCTGTCCTGCTATGATGCCTGCCTCAACAACATCATGATGATGGATGCCCTGAAGACATTCTACTACAGCTTTCTGGAGAAAGAAGACCAGGGCTTGTACAAGGAACCAGCCAGGTTGCTGTTGTCAGAGAGAAATGTCTCTCTGTCTGGCATAGAAAGAATCAAAGCAATCTGGAAACAACTATCATCAAAGAAGTTAACAGATGATGGGAAGAAGAGAAAACAGAGAATTGCAGACAAGTTGATCATTCACAGCAAGAAGACCATGCTGATCATGAACTTTTACTTGTCTGTCCTTCCCATCCTCAAGGAGTATGTGTGCCTGTTCCAGTCAAGGGAACCCCTGATCCATCTCCTCCATGACAAACAGGAACAGGTCTTCCTAGATTTCCTGGCCTGTTTTCTGAAACCAGAAGTTCTTGCCAGTAAATCTGCAAAGGGCCTGCAACAGCTAGACTTGCAGTCAGATGAGGGCAAGTTTCTTGATGTTCAGCAGATGTTCGTTGGCAAGAAAGCCAAAGATATCATCAGGTCATCCCACAAGAACGACAAGGTGACCAACATGTTCTTGACCAATGCTTCTGCTGCCTACATGAAATGTGCTATGCACATGCAGAAGAGGTTGCCACTGACAAATGCCCTTCTGAGGTCAATGTCATCCATCGATCCCGAAGCCAGAGGACACTCAGAAACGGCGAAGGCATTGGACTCCCTTGGCAGTCATCTTGAACCTTTCTTGTCCGAGGAAGAACAGGAAAGTTTATCACTTGAGATCCGTCGATTTCAAGTTGATAAACTTATCCCACAGCCTGTGATTGGTGAACGAGTTGATGCCTGGTGGACACCTATCATCAAGTCTGGCAAGTACCCTGCCCTCTCAAAAGTGGTGGTTGTGTGTCTCTCATGCTTCCATGGTCCCATGGTGGAGTCTTCCTTCAACACAATGGGAGATGTGATCGACATCCGGTCTACAAGAATGAGGACATCCACATACAGCGCCATGCAGACCGTTAGGTATAGCCTCAAGTCCAGAGCAACATCAGCTCTGGAATTGTACAAGAAGGGGGACATCAAACATGACAAAGTCAGTGGACGTCTAGTACGCAATTTCAAGTCCTCTTGCAGTTCCTATGTTAAGGAAAAGGAAGCACTGAAAAAAGAGATGGATGAGAGATTGGCTGTCATGCAAGTGAGGAAGCAAAAATTGATCTCCAGAGCTGCAGAGAAAAGAGTCCAGGAGAAATCAGCCAAGGTAGCCAAACTTGCCCACGAGAGGGCACAGAAGAGGAAGGCAGTACAGCAGAGACTGGAGGCCTTAGTCAAGAAGAGGAAACTGCTTCAATGAATCAGACACTCGGAAAAAAGATATATTGTGAATAGATCATGTAAAAAGGAAGTTTGTAGTGTGTTAAGAACATTGTAATTTGTAATATGGTATATGAGATGACACTGATAGGTGGAGATCACACTTGACTAAATAACTTTATGCCCTTGGTCTGACAGTTGGATATAGAATATTGGGTTATACAAGTATTTGAAGATACATGTATGTTTATTGACAAGTGCTGGAAGTACAGAGAATACAGGAAATCAAGTAAGTTTAGTTTTGAAAAAGATGTTTGGATCATATTTTGATCAAGACAATTTACCTGTAGATGCTGTTGGTAAGGGTTTGTAGGCTGAATTGGAGATATGACATCTGGCATTTATAGTAGTTTTTAAAGCCATTTTAGTGCAGTTTACTAGTTTTCAAACAGCCAAAGTGCTTTGGCTTCAGGGGGACTTCGTCTCTGCCCTGGACCCGCCGGGGCCTGCGGCCCCTGGACCCTAGCTCATTTTCCTCTGAAAATAAGATTTGCCAATCTCATCCCTGTATATACAACTTTTCAAAAATGCATGTCGACGTCTCGTTCCGGAGATATAACCCGACAGAGTTGTTTTTTTTAACCTGCGGTAAATCTAATCAAGAGAAAAATCTAAAAATTACTAATGGCCATGACGTCATCCAAGGAACACCCGGTACAATAGCCATTGGCGGGTATAGAGAAAGTAGGTAAGTTTTCTACTTCGGAATCTGATTTATATTCTCAAACTATAAGTAACGATGAAAGGGATTCTCATAATTACGAGATGTTTGTTTGTTTATTGTTGTTTAACGTCCCACTCAAGAATATTTCACTCATATGGAGACGTCACCAAATGCCGGTGAAGGGCTTCAAATTTTGGCCTATGCTCGGCACTTACGGCCATTGAGCAGTAATGGTTCTTTAACGTGCCGACTCCTACTTACGAAACTTAAGAACGAAATTCTGCTATTCTTGTTTTAATTTTTGTTAAAAACGTTCGTATAAAATATTTTTATATAATTTAATAGAAACTGTCAAAATTTTCAATACAACATGCATTTTGATGCAAAGTTACTTACAATAACATATACATTTTTACTTTGTGATATTTCTCAATCTTTTAATTTTTGTGAATTGTATAAAATATATGTTTATTAAACAGGATAGAAATGTAATAGTAAACTAAATGAAATACATTTTGAACCGAAAATAAGAAAAAAAATGTTCGGTGTTTTATAAATCAATCTATTTATTTCCATTCATTTATTTTTTATTTCTTTATCTATCTATTTATTTTGGTACATTATTTTAAAATAATGTGTTAGGAAATGCAATAAATCACCGTGGGGCGTTTAAACATGTCCCTGCTTAAGCTACATCTGAAACCGGACAGATTTGAAAATCGGCACGTAATAATTTTACGAATCTAGTCCTCAACTGTCTATAAGTTTACTATATTTTTATCTTTTGGAAATTTCTGAAAAGCGAGGCCTGTTTAGATGTATTTCCGTGCCCTCGCTACAACGCACTGATTAACCATGACTGTTTCAATAATCTGCCGATACGTTCTCTCTCTCTACCCGTAATACTGTAGGCTAATGGCTTTCACACACTATAGTGCCTGACCTCTTCCTTCCATGACGTAGCAGACAAAAATCCTTCGCGAGAATTTTAAGTGTTCAAAGGGATTCAGTTGACCCATCGCACAAACTCCGCCCCTTTCATAATAATAACCAATAAAAAAGGGAATTATTCTGTGCGCGACACCGATACAGCCGGCGGCCAAAAAATCTGACAAACAATGAAATTCCCCGTAGTTGTCAAGGAAGAATAAGCTCGTATTTTACAATCGAAGATAAAAATGGTGAAGAGATGTGCGTTTGGTGTTTGTAACTCGAATGATCGATAACCAGATCGTGTCAAAGGTGTATTTTTTATTCCATTCCCGAACCCCAAGATTAACGTCTAGCGCTGTCTGAAATGGATAAAACTGTGCAATAGACCCCACGACCAGCTGAATACCGACAAGCTAACAACACACGTTGGTCTGTTCGAAGGTAAGTTTTCTATTATTTGTTAACTAATTGTATTCCATTAAAGCTCTGTTTCACATCTCGCTTTAATTCCATATTCTGTCGATCTCTGTCGTTGTTTTCTACCCTACTGCAGTACACTACTGGTCGGGGACCAGTATCCGGCTATGGTGTGTTTTCGTCATTATTATGTACCACGGCAATAATTTTCTTCTGTTTGAGCAAAATGTCCATCATCCCATGATTGATCTAAAAACTTTATCACAAAGTCGTACAAAACCTGTGGTTCTATACAGCCGAAATCATGCAATAGCAGGATACTGGTCCAAGCCGGTTACTGGTCCCTGACCAGTATAGTAACTAGGAGTGATTGAGTAACTATGACAGCGCTTAGCAGAACGATTTTCATTTTACATTCCATCATTTATTTATCTGTAGTCATTCCAATATACATTTGACTTGCATTGCAAACACAATTAACAGTTTTGTTTTTGACGTCGGTGTTACTTCATGAGGTAGAATAGCAATCTCTAGATGTATAGAAATTTCAGTTAGTTTCTCGGAATTTTATAAGTACAATAAGTATTGTTTCATTATTTAAAATAACATATAAAACAATTACTCAGTTTGATCCGTCCACAATTACCAAGACCGATATAACTTGTTCATTTTAGGCTTTGTTTCTTGCACATTAAGCTTTCAATGTAAGCTATTCATAATCAGATGAACGGAATTAGGCTAAAACATCCGATACTTTATTTTTTCAGAAATCTGTTGAATGAGTGGTAGAGTAGGGCTTGCAGTCAAATCAACACAAACTGAGTCATTAACAGACTTCCTCGTTTCATTGTTGGCAGAAAAGTGAGTGCACCGAGTGAATAATGATCTCCATCTAGTAACTGGTACCTTTTTATCTTGTAAATTATTAACTTTCCTTAGAAGGATGCGAGCTGATGTTTTGGAGGCTGTTCGTATAAGACACTTTTTTACCTTTATGACTGAGCCTTTCCATGCTCCTGTAACTTCAGAGACAACAGTTTCAACCAATAAAAGACAAACATTTTGTTTCACGCTAAGCCGTTTCCCCAAGAACTAATTTTAAAAGAGATATAATTTAGTGTCGTTAGGCCCCTGTTTACTTCAGGGTGTTCATTTGTGTTTTAGAACTTTTATTTTATTCACTTTCCATCTGACGCTTAAATAATGAAAATTACATTTTAATCTATAAGGAATTTTTTTCTCTTCAATTCAGCAACCAGTAGAAAGCCGAGTGACATATACCGACGAGCAGATTTTTCCGAATTACACACGCAGTG
>BROG01001660.1:0-35021 GCA_030159075.1 Atrina japonica | reverse complement strand
ATTTGCTTCCGACGCCTATGCCAGGTAATGAATTATTTTAGGAAATTTAGATAATATATTTAAAAAGTTAAAAAGTTTTAACAGTGCTGTTAATCCTGTTTACCTGCTTGGCTCAAATTCAGTCCGTCTAACTAGATCCAACCACCTTTTCCGTAATTTCTGATTCTGTTTTGCCTGGGAATGCAAAGAAACGAACTGATTTCATATAGCCATACTTCCCCTTCTTCCTTATGTTGGACTTACATCCTTCTGCAACGCAGTGGTAGTGAAGCATTTCAGTATTTTATGACGCAGACGATATGACACTGACACTTGTTCATAGAAACCGCCACATTGACCTCCCCTCGGTTTTGTCGATATCACGTTACTTGGGTACACAATAAAACGCGAAAAATTCCGGTTGACCGATATTCAGCTGATTGTTGATCACGGAGACGTAAACAGACCAGTTTACAGAAGAAGAACAGATATCCAATGTAATACTATACACATACTTGTCAATTTTCTTACGAACTACCCATTTTTAATATCATGTCACAGATCAGAACAAAACTGACGATCAAATAACAATTTAACTGATCTCAGGTGTCAGCCATGAGCAAAATGTTTTTCAAAAACATTTTTTAAAACTCCTTAAACCTCTTTTTGCCACATCGGGGAGATAAAACATTATTATTTGAATATAATATTAGTAAAACAACGTCAAGGTAGGTAGAAATAGAATAGAGGTCAGGGTAGGCTATTCCTGTTAAAAATCTCTGAAATTATTTATTATATTTTCATGATTTTTGGATATTTCCAGTTGGACTCTAGTAATCAGAAATACCTGATATGCAAAGTGGTGCAAATATTCTGACCAAAATAAATAAACAAACAGTAGAACAAGACCGAGTCCTTGAATATAGAAAATGGATAATTTTCGGAAATTATATGAGCCGTTCGACTAAAGAGTATTCGAGTAACAAGGTTTCTAACTACCCATTAAGAATATGAGGTGTTTGGCTACTGGTGTCGACACATAGGATGTCATTGATTTCAGAGCAGTAGTATATGTACTACACTTGAGCCCACCTTTTTTTCCGAGAACTGGACGACGTGTACATTTCCCGGAATTCCGCTGTCACGTGATCACACAGGTAAATGGTGTTATATATAGACGATGATATATAACGTGTTTACAGGATTATACATGACACAGCGATAGATGATTTCAATTTTATCTGTCCCTAGAGATGACAACGTCACGCTCCTGTGATCACCAGGTAAATGCCGCACGATTCGTTTTCGCCTCACAGGTGTTCCAATGGTATAGTGTAGTAAATATTGAAAACACCGTTAAGAAAAGTCTGAAGTTATAAGAAAAAAAGGACATGAAAGTCTCGAGTTTGCAGAAGCTATGCGTTCGCGCTCTAGACGAAAAACAGATGGCCGATGCGCCGTCGAGTCTCAAGAGATTATATTACGAGGAACTCGTCGAGGATCTCGATCGGAATAGATATAAGTATCCGTTCGTTCACGGGGCTTTTCCGGAGTTCTATACACCGAAAAAAAATAAGTCTATTCGTCGTCGTGCGTGTTGGTCGTTATTTCGTGCGCTCGGAGGAAAAGACAAATGGCGGGGAAAATTCGATTGGCGAAATAAATTGTACTGGTTTCGTTATTATCGAGCGAAGGAGCCCTGGGACGATGAACGGGATTGGTATGGTGATTATCACTGGCAAAGGTATAACCGGGAGACGGGGTTAGAGGAGCCGTGGGATCCCGACGAGAACTGGTGGAATAAATGCGATTGGTATCGCTATAAACTCGAGCTCGATAAGAAGGATGTGGTCTGGGACCCCGAAATCGATTGGAGGTGGAAATCGTTGATCGTCAATCCTTCCAAATACCCGTCCTGTTATAACCAAAATCTGAAGGTTTGGAAGGTTTATAACGAGCATATCATCCCCGAGTCTTGGGATCCTACGGTGAATTGGTTTAATAAACGATATTGGTTTGAATGTAATAGGGACTACCAGGCCGGAGAAGAGTGGGAACCCACCGTGGTTTGGTTTACTAGAAAGTTGAGTCTTTGGGGGGATCTGAACATAGTAGAATCATATATCCCGTGGGCTTCATATCTGAAGATGCGTCGGAAAGAAGCGTGGTGTCACTATAATGCGGTGGACGGTGATGTGCCCTGGAATCCTAAAACGGACTGGTGTCTTCTAGTGTGGAACGCATATAATGAATAATTTATATATTTTTTAAAAATATATATGAAATTTCATTCGACGAACACGTAGTCCGTCGGTTGTTCCGTTCGCAAGATTAGTTTGGAGTGTTTGCGTTGCGACAGTTCGTGTTTGAGACGTTTCTTTTCCTCTTCGGGCACGACGTCGTTTTCGTCCAGACATTCGGTGTAACTGAATTTGTCTTTCGTGAAGAAGAGCGCCACCCACTTGATCTGGGTTCTAAAGTCTTTGGACGCGCTGTTGTAGCGCTGCGACAAGATCCAGACGGACTGATTGGCGTGTCGCCCCGAAAACGCCAGCATGGACAGGGCGTCCGCTTTCTTCTTGATCTGCTTCGTGGCCGAGCAGTCGTCGATGATGTACAGCGTGGGTGTGCCCTTGTACAGATCGTAAAAGTGTCTCAACGTGTCCTGCAACAATTCTTCGCCGTTTTTTGAGACGGGATTGACGATGACGACGCGTGTGTCTTCGGGTTGTTTGACGTCTTCGCCTATCCATTTTCTTGATTTGTACGCTCTGTTGAAGTCGATCGAGGGGCATAGGATGACGATGTGATCGAAGACGTCTCTGTATTCGTTTTCCAGCAGATCGAGAACGAATTCCGTCTTCCCGCAACCGGTGGCACCCACGATCATGGCGGTGTGAGGGTCTCGCATGAACATTTTTTCTTATGGGATTTTAATTTTTCTTAAGAGACGACGCCTGTGAAACGACCGTCCGACATGTTGATCTGTCCGTCCTTGACGATGAAGATGTAAACGTCCATGGGATCGGTGTCGGTTTCGGGTGTTTTCTCGATGCGCACGGAAACGCCTTCGCTGATGTTTTGTAACTTGCGACCCGTGCCGTGGAGGTGGTTTTCGGGTGTCGTTCTCAAGTCCAACCAGAGTGCGTAATGGTCTTTGAGATAGTTCCCCAGAGTCACGTTGCTCAGCTCGAGTTCCTTGGCGATCGTTTCGGTGACGTTTTCGCGATTCAGGGAGAAAAACTTTTTAATCTCGTCAAAGTGGTGATGTGGTCTCATACCGGCCGAGAACAGTTGGTCCGGCTGACCCTCGATGGTCATTTCCACTTTGGTGATTCGCGGATTATAAAATTTCTCGGGATCGTCGACAGAAATGTCTTTAAAGAGAAACAGGATGCCCGCGAGAGACTTTGCGGGGGTGTTGATCTGATAATTGAGGATGCTATCCGATTTACTCATCGTCGTTTTGCGATAGCGCAAGATCTGGTTGAAGAAATAGGTATGTAGACCCGCGTACTTTTGTCTGATGCTGCGAGCGAGATTCTCGTCGGTGATTTTCTCGAACTCCAACGCGATGTTAGTGGCTTTATAACTTATCGTTTTATTGGCGTCGTCGGAGTCCGTCGAGACGACGTGTTTGGCGTCGTTAAACGTCAGCATGTATTCCAAACGATCTTGTAACCCCGCTTGATAAAAGGGTTCGCTCGTCTCCAAGATTTCGAAGTCCAAGGGAATGCAAAAGCGATTCCCGAACGTCGCAACAATTTCGTAGTCTTCGTTGGTGTCGCGAGGTATTTTATAGCTGGTGGGTTTTGCTCTTATTATATTGAGATCTTTTGTCTGTATCCCCTGATAGGCCATGTTACGTCGTTCTATCTTCCAAAGATCTTTGTAGACGAAGAATTTATTGGCATCGTCGATGCTCTGAACGGTGTTCCCCGAGATCTTCACCTCGATTTTCTTGACGATGTTACGCCCCAGATTATTATAAACACCCGTTTTGGTGAGATCGCCGCCCTCCACGGCGACTTCCATGTCGAAGCACAGTTTCGTGGTGCGAGGGATGATGACATCGTCATCGCTCAGATTGGGAAAGCGAACCGTCAACGTTTGGTTTTCTTCGATGCTCGAAGGATTGTGGGACACGGTCACCGTTTGGCGTATGCCCTTCACACCGAAGGGCGTGCGCAATTTCCTATTAGGATCGAGAACGTGTCCGTAATTCATCATCTTTTTTTCTATTACGTAATAAAAAAATTTTAAAGCGTTTATATAAAAATGGCAGAGCCACCAACTGAAAACATCGAGTTAAATACTCTGGAGGATGACGACGATAATGTCGTTGACGATAATGACGATAATGATGAAGATAAATTCTACAGTCCTGATCCGTATGGCGATGATGATAATCCTCGGAATACTGCGGAGACGTCTTTCTACGATAATACGAAAGGTCCTAGCTGGGCCGGTGGAGAAGATCTGCCTCCCGGACTAGTTGTTGAGAATGTAGCGTCTGAAGAAGATACTGCTGCACTAGTGAATAAATGGAAAGAAGCCAAATCTCCTCATGGTATTAAAGCTTCTTACGAATTTAAAGCATCGAAACAAGGTGACTTATGGGTAAAATGGGGAGCGGAGTGGGAACAATTAACGCATAAAAATAGAAGAGGTTTTTATGTGGCATCACATTATAAGGCTAATTTTCAAAGTGCGATGGGTATGAGGATGGAACTTCCTATACAAGAGGCAAAAGAAGTAAAAAATAAAAGCGACACCGTAGAAGAGGTATTAAAAAAGGCTGATGAAACGCAAGCAAAACAACTAGACGAGGTAATAGCAGACCTATCGGGTAGTATAAACACCCTCGTCGATACATCGACACAACTCCGCGCAGATGACTTGATGGGAGAATTTCCCCTGAGAGAACTGCAGGGATTGAATAAGTCTTTACAAACCATTCGCGGTGAATTAAGTCGCCTAGAAACCAAAAGATCGACTCTCAAAGAATCGATCAGGGAATGGACCGACCAACTCAGAGAAAGACCGGAGATAAAAGATTGGCTCGAGCAATCCATAGAGAAAGCGCGCGGCGACCTCGAGGGGATTAACGAGAGTATCGATGCTCAAAAAGGCCGATTGCGATCGCAAATCACCTCCATCAAGGAGTCCATCAAGAGGTTACTGGACGACAATCTCCCGTTGAGAGAGAGAATTGCCGATCTGTTCAGAGAACAGGGCATCACCATCTTCAGCGTCCTGACGGCGATCGGCATGACGATAGGTTTCTTGGTCGAATTGCTCCTTCCGGGGACGAGCACACCACCGCCCACACCACCTCCTAAACCTCCCAACAAGGAGGGAGGAGCGAAGGAATGGATCAAGAAACAGCTGGACGCGATCGGTAAATTGCTCGCGAGACTGGCCGTCAAGTTCGGCGAGGCGTTGCCCGGTATATTAGGCGCCATCGTGTCCTGGATCCTGTCGACGCTCGGCAAGACGGCGAGTGGTGCGTGGGCGTCAAGTCCATTCGCCTTTACAACGGGTTGTACAACGTCAAGAAAGACGTGGAGATACGCTACGCCGTAGGGAGAGACAGACCCAAAGTCCAAAGCGTGCACGCCGGGTCGTACAGCTTCACCGACCTACGACGACTTCTCGCGAAATACTTCGACAAGGTGTTCCTGGACAAGACCACCATCCTCATGTCCCTGCCCTGTCCCAACGTGAAATTTTCCGAGTTGTACGAAAAAGACGTCGAACATCCCGTGTTCCTGTCGTTGAGACGGGATCGCATCTCGGAAGTGACGATACGTCTCAAGGACGAGGAAGGCAATCCCGTCGACAATCACGGTCATTCCGTTCACGTTCTATTGGAATTTAAGAAAAAAATTGTATAATAAAACATGTCTAGATCGGGATTCTATTGGGAAGACGTGGAAAGGGAAGAATTGGTGGAGGACCTGAACGAGAGACTTCTCAAAGACCTCGACGACGCCAAAGAGGAGGAGAATCACCGCGTTGGCCAAAAACCGTCGCATCATGAACACCTTCCAATTCGAGGTGAATAAAAACGGAAGACTCCGACCGACGCTGGGCGTCAAGATGTTGTTCGACGGTCACGTCATCCGTCTGGGACTTTTGGGCGAACTGGACGTGACGCTCGTCCTGAACGACGTGGAATACAGAACCTTCCGGACCAAGACCGGCGAGATCGTCCCGCTGAATCCGCCGTTGCGGGTGACGGCGGGCGACGTCCTCAACTTCGTCGTGAACAAAGGATCGAAATCGGGATCCGTCAACGGCGTCGTCGTTCTCGACGTATAAAAAAATTTTCCCCCTTTTCTTAAAAGATGAGTAACAACAAAGAGACGCTGTACCCCGACGTTAGAACCCGATCCGCAAGAGTATCGTCTCAGACGGATCGGAGAGATCGAGCAGACGTTCAGAACGAGAGATCGAGACGCGGAAGAGCGTGCACAAGAAATACAAACGAATCGTCAACACCGCGGACGGCGTCGACGGCGCGCTGATCGCGGGGATCGTCTCTCGTCGTGGGAGGACTGGGATTCGCCGTACCCATCGCGGGCTTACCTCTGCAGATCGTGGCCGTGACCGTGGGAACCGTGGGACTGGTCATGAAGGGAATCCGACGAGTGTTGCTGAAGAAATCGGAGAAGCACCTGAAGATCGTCAAAAACTCGCGGAGAGCAAACTGAATTCCATCACGGATCTGGTGAGTCGCGCGCTGGAGGACGGGAAGATCACGGACGAAGAATTCGCCACCGTGTCGCACGAACTGACCAAGTATCGCGAGATGAAGGACAAGCTGTACGCCAAATACAAGTCCGAAACCGTAAAAAAGGAGTCGGATCAAGAGACGGACGACCTCCGCAAGCTGCTCCTCGCCCTCGTAAACAAATTCACTTCTCGTTAACCGTAGATTTTTAAGACATTCTGTTTTTAAAAAAAATCCGGTTAAACCTCTTTCTTGGGACGTCCGCGTCTTCTTCTCCTCTCGCACCGTGGATGCGTCTTGTGCCACTCGTCTGCGCGTTCTTTTCCGCCACACGTATAACACGTTTCGTATTTAGTGCTATCGGTCATCCATTTTTGGCAAGAGGTGCAATACTTCATCGTGTCGATACCTCTCTCTTTCAAGTAGTTGTGGTGAATGCTACAAAACAACGAATTCACGACGACCGGATGCTTACACGGGTAGTCTCTGCGCATGCGAGGCATTTGACACGTGAGTTTGACGTCATCGGTGCAATACACCAAGACTTGGTTACCGTCCAACTGCATGCACGCTATGCCGTCCCCCAACATCTGTTTTACACCGCGTTCGGTAAACGTCTTGTCCAGTAAAATAAACATTTTTTTATTTATATATCTATTGTTTAAGTCTTTTAACAAATTTTTTTTTACGTTAAGAAATGAAACGTTTTACCGAGATGGTCTTGTTCGTGCTCTTGTCGGCGGTCGCGGTAGGGTGTGTGCTCGTGTTATCCGCGCTATTAACTGTGTTACGTCTGGAAAACTATCGCAGAACGGAAAAAGGGCTCAGAAACATTTTTAAAAAAATGACTTAAAAAAAATTTATTCGTTATAAAAAAGAAAACATGGCATTCGTGACAGTTGAGAACTTTGACGTGAACAATTTAAGGACGGGCGCCCATTACGTCGATAAGAAAGGGAAGCGCTATCAACGCGTTTACGTCGCGTATCAGTACCCGACCGGCGACGTGAGACCGTTAGTGATACGCACTCCCAAAAACGGAATCGTCCGGCTTGTGGCAATACGAGGACGGTTCCGATTATTCTATGAAAATTTAAATGCGGAAAGGAATTCGCCGCCATGTTGGAAAAGATCGCGGTGTTTCTTGAGAACGGAAATAGAAAAGCTCGCAAAGACACTGAAAGAAAACGGTAGAAAAATCTCCCGTGGATGTCAACGATATAGTCCTCGTCAAAAACGGATAAAAAAAACGCTGATAATGTGATCTACGCGCGAAAGTTAAACTGGATGGTGAACGAGACAAACCTATTTTTTACAGAAAGAGAACGGACGACGACCCAAAAGGTAAATCGATCGTCGAAGTCAACCCCCACGATTACGAGAAAAAACGATGTCTGGCCATTGGTTCTTTACGCGTAGACAACGTTTACATACCCAACAAAGAATCGAAAGTATACATGCAAACTCTCTTACACCAGACCATCATCGTCAAAACAATCGACGGTGCTCCTCTACCGGATTTGGTCGACTGCGTAGAAGACTTGGACTTGGATTCCGACACGGAATAAATAAAAAAAACGTGACAGTATTTTGTAAACGTAACGTTTACAAAATATAAATAAAATGTATAAAAAAAGATGAATGTAGACGACGTATTAGCGAACGATGCACCTTCCGTCACCACCACCACCAGTACGTCAGTCAACGCCAAAGACAGACTGTCGGCCATCGTCGGATCCGGACGATCGCGTCATTTCCTGGGTAAAGACGTGACCGTCGCCGATCTGGACAAGATGAACGACAAGGAACTGGACAATCTAAATCGTCTGCTCAACGCGCGACTCGGCATGCGCATGAGTAAATCGATCGCCAATTCCGTCATCACGCTGTACGCCCAGAGTCTAAAATATTTTTTCGATTTGCAGAACGAGCCTCGACTGATCGAAGAACTGAGCGAAGATCCCTTCCTCGACGCGGCCATCGGCGAAGCGTGCTGCAGCCTGTTTCACCACTTCGGCTCCTACTTGGCACCTCTCAGCCTCGCCGCCACGTCCAGCCGCTATATAAAGGGATTTAAAAAATCGGAGGATATAGAAAAAGACGATGAATCCGGAAGAACTCCTAGCGAAAAAGAATCCGAAACGTCAGTAAGCGGGGAAGAAGGGAGCGCAAAAGAGGTGGAGTCGTAAAGGTCAAATAGCAATGCTAATGGCCAGAATAGCAATGCTAATAGCTATTCTGGCAATGCTAATAGCCAGGATAGCCAGACTAATAGTCAGACCAATGGCCAGGATAGCTGGAAATGGCTAGCGGCCGGCGGACTCGCGGTCGGATTGGGGTGTTGTTGTACATACACGAAAAAACAAACGTCGCCGCAGCCGACATCTCCTCCTCCTCCTCTTCCAGAACCTAAAGAAGAAGACTCCAAACCCAATCCCCACGAAATGTATTAAATAAAAATCTTTTTCACTATAAATAAATGTGTGTGACAATGAGAAATACCGATGGTGGGTGGAGGAATCGTCGCCACGAGCATGTGCGTGCTCTTAGTCGCGGACGTATTAAAACACAAGAAAGTCGAACACGTCCACGTTCATATCCGCGACGTGTTGGACAGAAAGAAAGGCGACGAGACGGGTCACATCTTTCTTCACCGCCACCTCCATAACCCCTACGAGTAGGACTCCTACGAAAAAGTATTTAAAAAATATTTTCCGGTATAAAAAAATGTATACCCTCAAACTGAAAACGTTCGCGGAAACGACGTCGAATGTGGCGATGGCGGTGGCGGGCGGCGGCGCTGACGGTGGCGGCGGTGACGGCGGGAATCACCGTCACCAGATCGCTCGCGAACGTCATCAAAACCAAGAAAATCGAGCACGTCCATATTCATTCCTACGCGACTGGCTACGACACCGACGAGGACGCGAACGCTCACGTCCTTCATCACCACCATCACACGACGGACGACGAAAACCTCATCGACAACGACATCGGACACATGCTCGTCACGATGGACACTTACTGCGACGACATCTACAACTCGAACAACGGCGCGACGTGGACGGTAAAATCCGATAAATAATAATTTTTTTCATATAAAAATGAGTGAAAAGGATTTGGTCAACACCGCGTATCACGCGGCCGTCAGCACTGGAATTGCCATCGGATACGCGCAACTTGGTAAGAAGGTCTTCAAGATGCCCGCACCCAAGATGGATCTAGACCCGAAGGACTTCGGGATGATCCTCCTGGAGTTTGCGCTCGCCGAGTATACCAAAGACATGTTGGTCAAGAAGGGTATCATCCCCGCCGATATCATGAAATAAACTAAAAACTCTATTAAAATGGCAACGATCGCGATGATGATAGGTGGGGCAGTAGTCAATGCTCTAGCCTTCTCGGGATCGCAATTTCTATTCTCGAATCACGAAGAACAGAAAAGACACGACGAGGCTGTGGAAAAACTGACCAAGGCCAGAGATCGGTGGAATCACGAACGCACGAAACGATTAGATTTTCTCAACGAGAGACTCAGGAAGGAAGGACATTCCCTGTACACCTACAAAGAAGTGGACGCCGCCATGTCACTCTACTCCCGGATGACGAACGAAGAGTCGATGCCGCCCGAGCCTAAGTTGAGCGATTTCTATCAGCCCTCGGAAGAACAAAAAGACAAGGAACTCCTCTTCGTGGTGATCGGGACGGGTCTCGTCTTCTACGGCGTTAAAAAATACGTCGTCTAAAATAAAATGGAAGAGATCTATCACAAACACTATTGGAAGGGAAAGGCCGCCATCGGGAAATTGGCAAAAGCAGCCAAAGTCAGCGAGAAGGAAGCGTTGGAATTCCTGAAAAAACAAGACGTGTGGCAAATCTACCTACCCGCCCCAAGAAGATCGTGAGACCTCGATTCGAAGACGCGCGAAAGAAAACGACACTCACCAGGCCGACCTGTTGTTTTACCGCACGACAAGGTGGACGGGAAAACGTACAAATACGCGCTGACGTTGGTCGACGTGGGCACTCGCTACAAAGAAGCGGAACCGCTGACGACCAAAGGCAGTCGAGAGGTGGCCGACGCTTTCGAAAAGATCTACGAACGGCGTCTGACGTTTCCCAAATTATTACAAGTCGACCCCGGCCGCGAATTCATGGGCGCCGTCACCAAACTCATGAACCGACACGACGCGAGAATAAGAAGAGGTCGGGTCGACCTTCACCGCGACCAAGCCATCGTCGAACGATTTAATAGAACGTTGGGCGAACAGTTGTTTAGCTATCAATACGATCAAGAGATGAAAACCAAAGACAGAAACAGATTTTGGGCGAAACGGTTGCCGGAAGTCGTAAAAACGATCAACGAAGAGACCGTCCCGCCCAAAAAGGTAGAACCCTTCGATAAAGTGCAACCACCCATCAGTCCCTTTGCGAAAGTAAGATATCTGTATCAACCGGGCGAATTGGAAGGCGGCGGGCGCAGGAGGGCCACCGACCCCATCTGGAGCGTCGACAAACACGACATAGACAGGCATTTCAGAATGCAGGGCATCGACCTGTATCAGCTCAAGGAACCTGCGCCTCAGAGAACGTTCGTCCGAGAGGAATTATTGGTCGTCGTCGATTAAAAAAAATTTATTAATACTAATAAATTTTTAATACCCGTAGGGAACGTGTCGTACCCGTCCTTCATCACCCTTTTATCGTAACACAACGTAAACTCTTTCTCCTGATATCGATTCACGACACGTTTGGTTTTGGAATCTCTCGTGATGGCGTTTTCTCGAACGGTCGTAATCCTCTTACGCGTTTCTTTAACGACGTCGGTCATCGCGTCTCGGTTGATGTAAAGAGAATTTTCGTAATTCAGACTAAATCCTTTGACCTTACACACCTTTTTACCCGCGTTCGTTTCGTATGAATAAGATTTGGGTCCGGTGGCACACCACGACGTGATGAAATCGCCGCCTAACTCGTCCGTCAAATCGCCCAAGTTATCACCCGTGTCGATCGAGACCCCGTCGTCGCGATCTACGTACCACACGCTATCGGTATCGAATCCCAACACTCTATCGTCGAGTACATCCAACACGTCGTATAACATGGTTCTGGCGTGAGCCGTCGTAAAACACGCTATGAAGATGTTGACGTCCTTGGCCTGGTCGACGAATTGACCCTTTGAGATCGTAAGTCATCTGGACCATGTCGTCGTTGATGAACTGAATGTTGAGATTGTCTATCGTGTCGTCCAGAAACAGTTTGTAAAAACGTGCCGGTTCGCTCACGTATTCGGTCTGTTTCATGTTGACCCTTTGACCGAACTTGCCCCAGAGAGAGTTGAGACATAATTTAGAGATGGCGCGCATGCCGGGATTATACTTTATTTCACCCAAGTCGATCCCCAATCGTTCTCTGACCATGTCTTTATAACGTTCTTCCGAGTCGTAAGGGGTATCCGGGCCGACCTTCAACGCGGAACTTTCCATCTTGATCTTCATAAACTTCTTGACGTAGTCTCTAAAGAGGTCCACGTCCTCGCTGGTGTAGAGAAAAATCCCAAACTTCGTAAATTTTCTCTATCTCGTACCCCTTATCCAAGGCCTTGAATAGCTCGGGAGTACACCACGTGCCCGCGAACGACCTCTGCTCGACGGTGTGTTCGCACGGCCTCTGTGACCGTCGTTCGGCGCACGTCTTACACAGCGGGAACAAGAGCTTTTCGGCATTTCCGCATTTCATTTTGACGGGTAGGACGGGATGATATAATTTCAGGGGCGGCACGACTTTACATTTGACGAACCCCAACCAAGTTCGATCGACGCGCTCGGGATTAACTATTTTGGTGGGGTGACCGACAGGGTAGGTCTTATAAACTGGACCGTCGGGTACAGACTGACAAAGTCGGCGTATCGTCCCTTTTCTCTTCCGTCGAAGTCGTACAGCAACTTGGTCACGTTGGTCCTACCGCCGAAAAAGGCGTCTCGCGGGTCTAACGGCGTCACGATCTCTTTACCGTTTATGTCTTTCGCATCGCATTCCCAGACCTCGACGAACGCGTAACCGGCCCGTCGTATCTTCTCGTTTTTCGCGGAGGTTCGTTTTCTGACCGTGTCCATGTCAAATTGGTTCTTGTTATTGAGGGTGTCTCGCGCGTAACACTTTTTACACCCGTGCCAGAAACACCCTTGAAATTCGTAAACCGTCCTCGTGTCTTCGCAATACCCGTCGACTTTACCGATGTCGTCGGGCAGAGTCACCTCGCCGCCGTTCAACGCGTGTCGTATGACGACGCCGTCTCTCTCGGCCACGTGATCCAGCCAAGAAATAGATTTCGCGCTGTACGTTTCGCGAACGACGTTATCGTTATGGACGGCTATCGTCTTTTCGGGCATGTAATTGCTTCTGTAAACGGTCATGCACACGGACGCTATCGTCACGTACTGTAACGGATCTATGTTTTCCAACGTGATAAAGTCTTCCCTGAATTTCAACATGGACCGTCGTAATATATCGACGTCGGACGTGCAGTACTCCCTCAGTTCTTTCTGGAAATCAAACACGGCGTTCTTTCGCACCTCGTACCACTTTAAAAACTCTTCCCTATTGCGTTTGCTCATGTGATCGACACCGTAATGTTTTTTACTGGGCAACGGTCCCACGTAACGTTGGTGACACGGTTTGTTGAAATAATGAGGGAAATACCCCTTTTTGAGTTCGGTCAGACCAAACGTCTTCGGAAATTCCGCCAGAGCGGATTGGACAAAATTTATGGAATCGATAAAACGAGCACAACCGACTTCCATGTACATGATCTTCGTACCGTTGTAAATGCAATAAGGTTTAAGGTTATGCTCCACGAAATACTTTAACAAAAACTGCGCGTCGTACGCTTTGGGCATTGTGGGCGATGAACGTACCGTTTTTACCCAAGACAAACTTGCAGAACTCGCCCACGGTAGAAAATTCGTGTTGTTTACCGTCAAAGTCTTGGCACACGATTAGATTCGGTATGTGAACGCCGGTGTCTTGCGAGGCTTCTATGTCGTAAAAATAATACTTTGTCGTTCGCGTTTTACAACTGTAACACGGTTTCTTGTCCTCACACCCCGTGCACTCTCCGCCCTTGCATCGTTTCTTGAGCATGAAACACTTGTGCGTCGTCATGTCGACGTATGCTTGACAATTCGGACATTCGGAATGACCACATACATGGGACTTCAAGTCCTTGACCACCCGTTCGCACTCTAAACATTTCCGAACGAGTAAACAAACCACCTCCGGTTCGTCGTCTCGCGTGCCTCTGTTGCGTTTATGTTCCTTAAAACAGTCTTCGCCGAAAAACGCTCTGTTACAATCGTCACACACTTTCCTTTCCACCCCTGGGCAATCGTAACCGAAGCACGATAAACACTTTTCTGGGCATCTGTGACGATCTCGTTTTGTATATCCCTTCTTACAAGTATGACAGTAATACCCCGTACCCAAAAATCCGTTCATCTTCGTAATCACGTCGAAGTGATTTTTATTCTTGTACAGATAGACCGCGTCGCTCCCTTCGGTCGTATAGATGATCTCGTTGAACCGATCGCCGTCCACTATGTTGATCTGCACACCCAGGTGATCGGCAAACGTTTTCGCGTCTTCTAAGGTACAACCGTGATCCCGGATGGGAACGCCCGCTTCTTCGTGAAGTTTTAACGCTTCGACCTTTTGTAATTTTCGACTCTCGTTGAAACCGTGTCGAAGCTGGGAATTCGTCCATTTGTCTTTATGTTTGTTGGCCACCGCCGTCACGATGGCCCGTGCCAGACACGTGGCGTCGTCGTTTTTAATCGTGATGATACTTCTATTCGACGACGAGGTCTCCTTTGTCACCGGTTCTTTGGGTCTCCCCTTCCCCCTCGGCATTGTCGTAGACTGGACGACTATTTCTACTTCGTCTAAGGGCACCTCGTAATATTCTATATACTCTTGCAGTGCTTTAAATAACTCTTCGGCTAAATCCCCCGAGACGGTAATATATTTCGTACTGAACGGTTTCGGGAATTTCGGGTGATTGATGATGATGCGAAATTTATCGCCGTTTTGCAACCCTCTATCGTTTATCACCGACCTTACGAGTTGCACAAATAAAACGGTCTATATCGATAACCCTGTCGGACCTCAATAGGACTACTTTATACTCGTCGAACCTGGTTCCAAACTTTAACCTGCGTGTCGAGGAAATTCTGTCGAAACGATAGGTCTGACCCGTGTAGACACGTTTGGGTTTTAAAAACGTTTTTTTAAAATCGGGGGGAATCGGGAGATCTAATAACGGTTCGATATATGGAGTCGTAATAGATCTCTCGGGTAGGATCGGTAAATCCAATAACCGCTCGGTAGATCGATGTGCATGGGACATGTTTTTTAAATTGGGGTGAAATTACTTATGGCCTTTTCAATATTTACTACACTATACCATTGGAACACCTGTGAGGCGAAAACGACTCGTGCGGCATTTACCTGGTGATCACAGGAGCGTGACGTTGTCATCTCTAGGGACAGATAAAATTGAAATCATCTATCGCTGTGTCATGTATAATCCTGTAAACACGTTATATATCATCGTCTATATATAACACCATTTACCTGTGTGATCACGTGACAGCGGAATTCCGGGAAATGTACACGTCGTCCAGTTCTCGGAAAAAAAGGTGGGCTCAAGTGTAGTACATATACTACTCAGAGCAATTACACAAAAATGTATTTCATATTTCTTATCAAGTCAAACACTTGGTACCCAAACTCTAAATATCTATTACAACAAAATAGATAAATGAATAGAGAACAGTTCAGTGGTGAAACTTTACTGTTCTAACCGGACTATTTTTTCATTGCCATATTTTTTTTTGTCGTGTCAAAAATTATTTACAGCACTCAAAATGTTTTGTTTATAAATGAGAGAAGTCTTGTGCTACATGTACTCTCGCTCGAGAACATCACTATCACAGAATTAAATGTGAATAATTTTCTTTCAAATAATGCATGGAAATAAAAACAAACCAGAAACTAATCATTTGTTTGCACACACGCACACACGCACACACACACACACACTTCATGTGTTTTACTTTAAAATATCACACACCTACACACACACACATACACATGATTGGTTGGGGTGGTAAGCCCGAATTTATGGAGAAATTTTAGGTATTTTGTTTTTTTGCAAACAAAAAAGTAACTTAAAACCGGGGCAAACATTCGGCCTAGGGAGGTGACGAGTGTTGTATGTACCTACTGCACATCTTCACTCTATTCACCTGGAGGTTATAAAATTGTAAATTCACCACTTAACTTAAACATATGCAAAGGTTAGTTTTGTAATGGGATACTATCGGATTTTTTTAGACCTATAATGTGAAGTATCAAATATATACAGAAGTCGTGGAGGACGTTTCCGCAAATAGATAAGACATCACCGCATTTTTTTATCTCTTTTCCGCATACAATATAAATTAACTGGTATTTTCCTCAACAAATGTCAAAACATGTTGTAAATTTTGAGTTCACCAAGTTAGCGTAAAAGAAAATTCTAATATAACATAACTTTAAAACTTAATTGTCATTTTGTAAATTTTGTATTTATAATGACCCAGTAATTTCGAAATTTACAACATAGCGGTACCTTATTTATTTTCTGGAATATAGCGTATAGAATAAGGGCCTCTGAAATTCTTCCAGGCTAATTTGCACCACACGCCTGCTATTTCAACTCTCGGGGAAAAAAATTTCAGATATACTTGAGAGAAAGTTTTTACAAAATCGCCGAAATGACCCTTGGGATTTGTATTTATCTATTTTATTTTATTGTTTTGTTTAAATATCATCAACCAGTGAATCAACTGCTAAATTTACTTCAGTTCTGAGAATACTAATTTTTTTCTATTTTGTAATTGTGAGGCAATATTTCATTAGGGATCAGGTTTTACGCATCTTTCTGATAACTTTTGAAATTTGGAATCCCATAAACGTATTTTTTCTGTGTCCAGACGCAAACTATATGCCTAGCAATGGAAAGAACGTTGGTTCAGCAAAAATGTTACTTAAAATCGGTGCAAATTTCGGCCCAATATCCTCCAGACATTGATTATGTCATTTTTATCGTTAAAAATATTTTGTTGATAGATTAAATATAATTAACACAATACCAAACTTATAATGCTCAAGACGACCGTTTCTCTGTCAATTAGATTTCATCAGCTGAGCTCCAATCAGATGCCCAATGAGGTAATCTGTAGCTTCAAAACACAAAATCATCAATTCCACATGATCAAGGGTATGCATCCCAGAAAAAAGTTTCATTTTAAAAGCCCAGTGTGTTAATTATCACACTACAACCTGCTTTTATTCCGGCCAAATATTGCATCATTTACCCAAAATATATTGAGTTTGCGAATACACAAATGCATGTGCATTATGAGGGAGTCAAGGAAAATTTTTTAATTTAAAATCTTTTGGAAGCCTTCTTTCTGGATTCCAGACGTGTTCATAATATAAGAATGCATGTGAAAAAGTGATATCGTGTTCTCACCTTTTGGTAAAAGCCCTGTTTAATATAAAGCGAGAACATGATACATATGTAGGCCTACATGTATTTTATATGTTAAAGATCTATCTTAAGTCTATTTAGCATTAAAAAGGCTAGCCATTGTCTTTTATCTTGCACGTGTGCTTGGTATGATTAGAGACACTCGTTTATGATGTTGATTGTTCATTGTCAAATAAGAATCGATTTCTTATGTATACTGATATAAATCTAGCAAGCAGGTATCACCCAAACTGGCATATTCTAGGTTAGCGAGACCACGGCAAGCATCCAAGAAAGATTTAGCTGCTTACCAACATATCAAAGTATGAATTTTCTGCCCACCAACAGACACATTATAAACTGAATTGAAACATCGATCAACCTTTGTGACTATAAAAACCATGTGGAGATGAGGGTTTTCTTAATAAATTTTGTAATATGTCAGATCTTTAAAATTACCAAAAATAATTATGACCGAGACATCTAGCAAATTAAACTATTTACGATAACAAGAATATTCGTATCACAGAGAAAAGAGAGTGTGGTTACTTTAAAGGGGTCATTTCATCGAAAAATCTTCCCGGAAAACGGAGCTGCGATCTCAGAGCATGGCTGGGTCGCCGCAGGTTGTATGCAGTCGACGTTTGACCGAGGGTCGATCATACCTTGGTCTTCCGTGGTTGCACGTGGTCGAGGAATGGTCTCCCTGACAAAGAGGTCGTAGTTCAGTCTTTTGACATGTCAAAAAGCTGAGCCTCGACCTAAAAGTCGCACAAAGAGCGTCAAAAGAGCGAACAAGGTCAAGGAAAGGACGCATTGGTCGACAGACAACTGAGGCTAGAACGAGGATGAGCGATGCTCAGTCTCCTCGAGCGAGAACTGATTGCGCTCATTGTTGTGTTGCTTGGGGCATATGGAGATAGATCCGGTAGGTAGCTCCATCCCCCAACCTCAGTTCCATAATGAGGGAGGAGTACTGACCATAATTTTCCCTCTGGCGTTCACGCAGCAAGGGATCAACGCAATATTTCTTCTTGGTATACTGCTTTCTCTTGCTGCAGTTGCAGGGCATGGTGCTGTAATAACATAACATGATGCAGAGCAATTGAGTCCATGTTGTCTTTCCGAGGCTGGTCAAAAACTGATGGTCAGCCACCGATCACCTGTCTTTTTATATGGTTGCATGCAGTGGGTCGCACGTAAATCCGGGCGACCGTAACAAAATTGTGTGTAGCTGAGGCGAGAATCTGTCTAAAACAGATTGAGGATTGAGCGTGTAGAGCGAGGCTAGAATGTTTATATAACAGATTATATCGTATTGATCGAGGGTACGTTGCAACTCGTACGTTGCTAGATTCTAAACTGAAGCCATTGTAATTAAGAGTCACCAGTTGTTTTGAAGCCGGTTCCAAAAACCTCTTTAACACTCAAATTGAAATTATCTATGGAATTCCATTATAATAATGGCTTAGGGCATAGTCTTTTTTAAATTTAATTAATTGTACAAATGTCTATGTCCATTATCACTAGGAAACAAGGTATTTAAATAAAATGGAATATATGGAAACATTCCTCCACATCAATATTAAGAGATCTCAAATATTTTGATATTGTACTTTGTATTCCATTAAAAAAAAGAAATTTTTGAAGCTTTCATTTTCAACAATAGAAACGTCGCCGGTAATGACATGCCCATAGGCATAAAAAATCTTATACATGTGTATACCAATATATTTTGTGAAAATAAGATCAGGTTCAATGTGGTATTTATATACATATAGTATACTTTTTCTTGGCATCTAGGACATTTTATACTTTAGAGAATAACCCTAAATAAAAGAGCGTGTGATGATAATAGGCTTGTAATATAAAAAACTGGAAAATGCAACAGATGTTTCCAAACATTAGCTTTGTTTGCAATATTTCAGGGGAAAATATAACAATATACTTGAGGCATGATATATGTCCAATACAATCAGAGAAATCAATAAGTGATTCATCCTTGTCTAACATTTCACTTAATTAAACTGCTGAAATGAAAGCATTGAAAACAGCTGTCTGTGCAACACAAAAACGTGATGATGCTTTCTGTAGTACACGTAAGACTAAGTGATAGTAATATTATTTACACATGTGACAGCACGACTTTCACAATCGGCTACATGTACATGTATCTTAACATAGTTATATGTATGGTGTGGGATATAGGAAATCTCAGTTACACCATGACCGCTGATAGATCAATTCTGATGTCACCACCAATAGAGAGAAGCATCTATGTATCTATATACAATGTGTACGGTGGAACCTCGCTATTAATCTGTTCTTATCAAATATTAGGATATCTTAAAGAAACTGAATGCATGTACTGGTATTTGCAGTCTTAAATGTGAGATTGTGGTATCCTAAGAGAGGTGGTCTCCTAAGTGAGATATTCTTTTAAGTGTGATGATTTCCTAGGTAATGTGGTCTCCTAAGTGAGGTGGTCTTTAGGTGAGGTATCACTGTAGTCATGGTGTGGGATATAGGAAATCTGAGCCACATCATGACCGGTGATAGCTCAATCCTGATATTAACATCAGATGTAACATGTTAACGTCCTTGACCTGGACCAGTTTAGATTTTAGGTACATGTATTCTATCTGACCAGTGATGTACATGTATTCTATCTGACCAGTGATATACCTGTATTCTATCTGACCAGTGATGTACATATATTCTATCTGACCAGTGATATACCTATATTCTATCTGACCAGTGATGTACATGTATTCTATCTGACCAGTGATATACCTATATTCTATCAGACCAATGATGTACATGTATTCCATCTGATTAGTGATATACCTATATTCTATCTGACCAGTGATATACCTGTATTCTATCTGACCAGTGATCCACGTGTATTCTATCTGATCAGTGATATACGTGTATTCTATCTGACCAGTGATATACGTGTATTCTATCAATCTAAAAAATAATTGTTTAACTCATCAACCCCTGAAAAACAATGGACTCTCCTGTAAACCAATGACATAGATAAGTCCAAATGTGTCTTTAGTTTAAACGAGTTAAATCTTCTAGTGTTAAGATCCTGAAGGACCCACAGAACCAAACCACCTACAAACATATAATGTTAACTTATAAAACAAGTGTTTTATTTTGATAATAGCACCAAGAGTGGACAGACCACTGGAAACAATATGGAACCAAACCATCTACAAACAGATAATGTTAACTTATAAAACAAGTGTTTTATTTTGATAATAGCACCAAGAGTGGACAGACCACTGGAAACAATATGGAACCAAACCATCTACAAACAGATAATGTTAACTTATAAAACAAGTGTTTTATTTTGATAATAGCACCAAGAGTGGACAGACCACTGGAAACAATATGGAACCAAACCATCTACAAACAGATAATGTTAACTTATATAAAACAAGTGTTTTATTTTGATAATAGCACCAAGAGTGGACAGACCACTGGAAACAATATGGAACCAAACCATCTACAAAAAGATAATGTTAACTTATAAAACAAGTGTTTTATTTTGATAATAGCACCAAGAGTGGACACACCACTGGAAACAATATGGAACCAAACCATCTACAAACAGATAATGTTAACTTATAAAACAAGTGCTTTATTTTGATAATAGCACCAAGAGTGGACAGACCACTGGAAACGATATGGAACCTTTAGAGACCACCCTCTATCTAAAATATTACTTAACTCAGTGGTTTCAAAATTTGATAAATTACTCATAAAGTGCTATCTAAAAGTTACAAACTCAAAATTAAAATAAACTTTCTGAGGGGTTCTATAAAAAAGACAGAGCAAAGTTATTTATTTAAGGAAATAAAAATCAGAGAAAATATAGAAACTAATTTACTGCGAGTTATATATAATTTCTCCTATTTTTACATTTTATATTTCTTTGTAGCTTAATTTCCCCCATAATAGTTATGTATTTGTATGTCATTATACATAATTTTCCCTTACAGTTTGATATCAGTATGCAAAGATTATGTGGGTCTCAGTTTTTACACCCTTTGAAAAATAATGAAGCAGTTTGAAAACATGTTGAACAAATCTTTTTAAAATTTGATTTTATTTGTACATGTATGCAAAAATCTTTATAACTCTATTTTCTTAAAAAATAAAAAAAAATTCTTTCTTTATTTTCTCACTTTTGCAGAAGAGGGAATTGTAAATACCCAATTTCCTACTAGACAAAAAGGCATAAGAACCAGAGTATAAGTTGCAGCTGACCTGACATAAATTTTACTTTGATTCTATTCAATCCCCCTTTTTCACTTGTGAAATTCGGTATTTGTACATCCTGTTAATGAAGCAAGAAGAATTTATTATAATAAACATTTCTAGCACTAAATTTGTGTAATTTCAATGGCACAATATTTGTATGTTGAAATCGGTATTATTATGTTCAATAGTATCTTGACAGATATGGTCATCCATGCATTTTTGTGAAAGTAGTTCCCACATGGACAAAATGGCATCCATTTTTGGATCATACTTTACAGTTGTATACCTCTTTTGTTATATAACATTTTTAGTAAAAAGCAACAACTTGCCGTAGATATGGCTTTAAGGATGATAATGCTTATATTTTAGGGGAAACAGAGTAGTCATTTACTGCCCAGTTTATCTTTAAAACAGCAAGTGATATAATTGCAAAGTTCTTACTCCACATTTTATGGCTTCAGTTTTATGATACTGTGATTCAGTACAAAATTCTGCAAATTTTGGTGTATAAAACATGGTATAATATTCTATAATTAGTTTAAATTTTGGTTTTGAAAAATCAGTCAAATTTGACTTTAGCGGAACCTAAATCTGTGCCATTATTCATTTAAACGGAGTGCATATCTGGAATTCAAAAGCCTAACTACCTATTCGAGAAAACACACACAATCTGCTGAAAAACACAAAACAGAAATAAATTGCATCCGATTATGAAATTACGTTGTGTAAATGGGTCTTACTAATCAAAGCAAACTACAGTACATGGAGTGTGCTAAAGTACTATAAATAATGTTGATGGTATATACTACCTTTATTTCACCTGAACACTATGTCTACATCAATCAAATTGTAAAAGCAAAACAATTTCATTTCATGTGCCGTATAAATGGAACATACATTAACGTATATCAATTTTGTGTGTTTTAATATGATATCCTAAACAAAAGCGACGATTTCGGATTTCCCATCGTAAATTTTCCACATTTAAGTAGTAATATCCCTCAGTCACCCGCACATGGAGTTTATATTTCAAAAATGATCCGATATGCCAGGGCGTGCACAACATATGAAGATTTCATATACAGAAGTAAACTACTCACTGACAAATTATTGACACAGGGATATCGAAAACCGCGTTTAATGTCAACGTTCCGCAAGTTTTACGGTCGGTATAATAGTCTTGTTTGCGACTACTCTGTTTCACTAAGCGAAATATTGAGTTGCCTTTTCGTTGGCGGTTGTTGAGACGTCTGTACCAATTGTGACGAGGATACACTCCTCACGTGTTTCATTGGACTTGACTGTGGACTCACGGCGGGTGTGACCGGTCGACAGGGGATGCTTACTCCTCCATGGCACCTGATCCCACCTCTTGGTTTCCAGAGGTCCGTGTTTGTCCATTTTTACCGGATTTGTATCTATGTCCTGGACATTCTATTGATTTATGCTTTGGTATCTGAGGTTTTTATATATTAACATAGAAAAAACGTGCAATGCACTTTTATGGAAACTGATGCTTTACCATGTCACAGTGCATGATGGGACAATAAGATAAATGAAGCTTGAAAATGATAACACAGTCCGTGCCCTTGACTGAGATTAAAGTTTTATAGATTTCCTTACTTATGTTTTAATATCAACTTTACTGAAATATATTTATGGTATTAATGATAATACAGTTATTCACTATTTCTTAATTTTAAAATTTGACAGTCATTTACCATTCTAGAGTCATGCCACTTTATAATTTGGAAAATTGCATATAGTTTCAGTTTAATAGCCTAACTTACATTTGCATCATCCAGGTTTCAAATTTCATTCATTATGCTAAAACTTCAACACGCAGACACAATTCGATTTTATGCAGTTTGTCATCTATTGTTTAAGAGTTATCACTTAATTAATATTAAGGTCATAATTGCTTAATTTACCTAGTTATGACCGAGGCGTATCGAAGATCTACTTAGATCTAGCCATCCCATGTTTAATACACGTGTTCAAATAAGCAGCAAAGTCAATGCATTTGCATTTTCAGTATTTGCATTTCCATAACTGTCTGTGTCGAAAAAAAATAAAATTTTGTACATAGGTGGTAAGTCTTGGAGTTAAATAACCCAATAAAATTAATCGAAGTCATAAGGAGTTGATTGATCACATGTCCCGATTTCTACCAATTAAATTATAAGCGCCTGTTTGATGAATTAGAATATTTTTATTGCATCGTCTTTTACATCCCTACACTTAATTATAGGCATTGTTATAACGTCTAGTAAAATGCTACATGTAAAGCATATCGCTAATAATATCGTATATAATTTTTGTGATTATTAAAGAGCATACCACTCAGATATCCAGGGGTGAAAGGGCAAAGAAGAAAACTTTGGGTTGTGGAAAAAACGAGAATTTTGCAAACAAAAACAACTAGTGTAAGTATATGAATACTAATACGAATTCTAAATCATTTACCTCAGAATCTGAAAGGGAGCATAATATGTACAAAAACATAAGTGTTTTAGGGGAAGAAGGACACCTATTCTGAAGTGGAACTGATATTGGCAATTTAAAGAAACATGCCAGACGACCCGAATTTGTCCCAAAAAATAGAAATTGGATAGAATATAAAAAGTCTCAGATACCAAGGTATAAATCGTTAGGATTTCTAGTATATAGCTAAAAATCTGGTAAAAAATGGACAAACACGGACCTTTGAACTCAAGAGATGGGATCAGGTGCCAAATACACATAAAGAAATAAATAAATTGTTATTTTTAATAAAATATTTTTGTGTCGTCCATGAAGCACACCTTCACGTTGTCTGTCACGTTTTGCCCATCTGTCTTTTATTTGAGTCGTCACATTTTGACATAAATAGTCAGAACTTTGTTATTGTATATGATACTTTTGTGAAACTTAAAGGGACGATTAATTTTGATGAGATGCATCGCCCAATCATGGTCAAGTTCACACTCAATGTCAAATAATGGTACAGTCTTCCTTAATATGATTTTTTTTATCATAAAACACTCAATTTTTGCATACTTCAAGGCGTTATTTCTTCGCTGTATACCCACAAATTGTATAATTGAAACTGAATAATTTTACCCATTCTAACTGTGATAAAAATTTGGTATTTTCGGGGCCACACTTTTAATCTTTTGTCTTCTTTGTACACCAACTTTAATAAAAGCATGAAAATACATGAATATCTTGACCTTAGATTAAATTTTAGCTGGAAAATGTGAGGTTTGAAATCAATTTTAAGTTTTATTTTCATAATAAATAATAACATCAAAATTGAGGAAATGCGCACAACTCTTGTATATGTAAATACCCTTATATACCCACAAATGTGTCAGGTTATTCATTCTATTAATTAATACATTCATAATGAATAAGTATGCAAACAATAAGAAGAATTCAATGATCAGTTTTTGTACACCCAAATGTACCCTTTTCCCCCTTGAATGAATCGCTCTGATTTTACAATGAATCCTTCCATTTATAAAGAAAATATTTTTATTTGTCCTGAAAGATGCTTCTAAGTCTCCATAATAACAAAAGATTAAAATTTAGGGGCGTACCTCCTTCTATTCTGTGCCAAACTCAATCAAAGACCTTGCTTATGTCGGACAACACAGCCCTGACATCTTTACTATTATTTAGTGTTTTTGAGAACTCATTATGTAAATAAAGTAATTGATTGACTGTAGAAACGACTTGGGTATGTCAGATTGGTGTTGTCACAAAAGGTTATAACTTATATAATTGTAGATATATTTTTAAAGACATTTTCAAAACGTTTACTGATAATACTAAGAAGGGATATGGGCCGACAGTTTTACCCATCGATTTTTCCATTCACTTGCTTGATCCGATCTGATTTCTGTAGGCTTTCTTCCAAAACTAAATATCTGTTGAAATTCATCGTTTATAGATTGAAGATGTTTATCCTTAAATGGAACGACCCACAAATTCCTGGAAAATACGTCTATAGCTACGAATAAATAATGATTTCCCTATTTTCCTTAGATTAAATAGAGACGTCTGCTAAATCCACATCCCATTCTTGTGCTATGACTTTTCTTTTAAATTTCAACCGAAGTGGTCTTTGGCAGCTGTTCGCAACTACGTCTTGGAAAAAATGTTGAATTGCATCTATAAGTTTGTATTTTCCTTCTTTTCTCAGATATTTATATATTTTATTTGGTCCCGCTTAGCTGACAGAGCTGTTCAAGTCAAAATAAAAAGACCTTTCGAATGACCTTTCCAACCCATGACTGTTGGTTGTGTTTATATACTGGTTTATGGACGGTATAAGAGAGATAACTTTTCTAAATACATCGTATCTAAAAATAGCCGTTGTGGAAAACCCGCTCGATCCTTCACTATTGACCTATCGCCAAATGTCTGACACGTGGATCTCCATGTGCGTTTTTGACGTCATTCGATTGTGACGTCATAATCACACATATGCTTGACGGGATTGTAACGTCATAATGAAAAAAATTGTCAAAAGGTGCCGTGTCGGGCATTTGGCGATAGTTCAATTGTAGATTAAAGATGATCCACTGTTTTATTACGTCATAGATACATTAGGGGAGATAGCTCTTGAAGTACAACACTTTTGATATTGTCAGATTTTGTTGAAAATAAATATAAAGAGGTATTTCAATGATATCTTTTAATGAAAAATAACATTAAGGTATTTTGGTAAGATGAAGTCAGTGGTAGATATTACAAAAAAGTTGTTTGCCATGGTAACAAAATAAAAGCCTGTGATTGGTCATTATTTTGATATTGTCGGATTTTCTTGAAAAATGGTACTTTGGTACTATTTTCGTATTACGAATTCAATGGCAGATGTTATGAAAGTGTTAGTTGATATGGAAACGAAATAAAGGCCACTGATTGGTCAAAACAAGGATATTTTCAGATTTTGCTCTTTATATCATGTATTGGCAATGTGCCAATACTATTTTTCTAAAAAGGCGGGGGTTACTTAGCCGTGTATACTGAAAGTTAACATGGGTGGATGTCTATTTCTTTTGTTTAAACAACATATAACAAATTATATTAATAAAAGAAACCTGTCAGACTAGTTTTAGACACATTCTTATTATACCATTGCTCTTTATATTGTGTATTGACACAACGTTTGAGAAAACAAACAAGGAGGTGGGATACCACTAAGTCGTATATACTGAAATCTAATATGGATAGAAATCTATTTCTTTTGTTTAAACAACATATATTAACTTGTTTTAATAAAAGAAATTTGTTAAACTAGTTTTGCACACATTTTTATCTCACCATTGCAATTAATATTGTGTATTGGCACAAATTTCGGAGAAAAACAATGGAGTGGGGTACTTAGCCGTATTTACTGAAATCCATTATGGATAGATATTCATTTCTTTTTATTACACAACATATTTTATGTTGTATTAATGAAAGAAACCTGTTAAATTAATTTTGCACTCATTTTTATTTTGTTATATCCATTTATTTATATTTATATTTCCCCCTGCCAAAATACATTATAGGACAACCCAGATAGGTTACTGTTTTGCTAATTAGAGCTTTGTATGCTATAAATTATGCGTATTTTGAAGAAAAGTAATTGTTTTGACAAAAAAATCACTTTTGTATCTGTAGAAGCATCTAAAACTTAGAAAAATAAATGCAAGATAAAACCCCATTTTTTAACTGATGAACAGACAAAGCCCGTGTTGTAAATGCAAAAACAATTCCTGGAAATGTACCCTAAATATCAAAAGGGAGCTTCCAACAATTCTGTGACTAGTGTTGAGACCCGGGTTTTTTTATTTTGACCCAGAGCGAAAGAGTTCCAATGGGTGACCAAAAATACGAGACGCCCAAGTATTGCCAAGCGATAACGCACGGTAAACATGGTTTTGTGTGTAATTTTCTTCTATAACAAGGGTCTCGTCAAGCAAATTCCGGTGCCAAAAGACAGAACGGTGACAGGAAAGGAAAGTTGTTCTAAACAAATACATGCACTACAAAATTTGTCTCCCGAAAACGGGACTCCGGTACCTCGAACTTTTGGATGATAATGCAACCGCTTACAAGGCACGGGTTGTTTTTTAGGTCATTGTCTGAATAGAGTTCCCATTGAAGAGTATGAACTGTGCTTCCAAAAGTGGTTTGACAGACTCAAAAGATGTATTCAGGCAAAGAGAGAGAGAGAGAGAGAGAGAGAGAGAGAGAGAGAGAGAGAGAGAGAGAGAGAGAGAGTATTTTGAATGACAGCAAGTTAAAATGATCAAAACATTAGTAGCTTAGGAGAAGCGATGAAAGTGACATTATTTTTGGAACACAGTAACGTTAAACATTAGTCGAAGAGCTCTGTTTTATGACTTATGGCAAAATCTAGATACTTTGAGTATGACTGTTATCGGTACTGCGTCAGCGTATGCATGACTGATATATACAAAAAAGATTTTCAGATATAAATATATGTAATAAAGCAGTTTAAGATTGTATAGGAATTGTAAGATCATCTCAACATACAAAATGTTAAATTTTCAATGACTTTGGTGAAAGTGAAAGTTTAGATGTAATTTGAAATTGGAACTTAAAACAGGCCAGTATTCCAAAACAGAAAGAAACAAGAGGCCCAATGGGCTTTAACGGTTATCTGAGAAAAATTTCGATCAAGTTTGGTTAAAGTTAACCCACTGTCTAAACCTTTTTTAAAATTCTGTTTACAATTTACTTAGGTGTCTGTGACCTTGACCTTTGACCGCATGACCTTGATATTTTGTCAAAATGATCCTCATATAATTTCTAACAACTTTCTCATATATCTTTGTATACAAAAAGTCAATCAGTTTTTAGTTATTAAGCCATTTGTTTACAACTGTACAATATCTTATTCAAGTGGACCATTTACTGACATTTTTACTTTTAATTCGGAAATATTGTAGATATTGACTGTATAATCATGCACACAGAATTTGAAAGGTATATGATCAATGGTTCATGAGAAGAATATTTTTAAAGATGTACCAAGTTCTGGTCCTCTTTGGAGCCCCAATGGACCCTAGCCCCTTTTCATTCGCAAACTTGATGATACAAGCCTAGTTAAATTTAAAATGGCCCATTGGGACAGACACCACCAAATATTTTCCCATAGGCCTCAATGCTAATTTACAAAACTTCAGGTCACTGTCACTCCCATGTTTATTATATCTGGGTCAAATAAGTACCCTGTGGTGAAAGATCAATATTTTTGATAACAAAATTTGCAATCAAAAGTATAGGTTGCCGTTGCATTTTTACTTCAAATTTTCACTTGTTTACAACTCGTAGTACTCCGCACAAAAGGAAAATATCTATTCTCATATGACCCCTCCCTTTCAATTTTCAACCGTCAACCCTATAATTTCCAAAGTACTACCAATATTCATGTATCTTTTTTATCACCTTTATTTCACTTATTAATGGCAAAACTAATTTTTTCATTTATGACCAATCAGATCGCTGGGCTCATTTTACCCTCCGCACAACTTTGGGTGTCCAAATTGTCTGTGCCCATGTTGTAAACAAAGCTGGTGTTTTTCCTATAGATTTATCCAAAACATTGCCAAAAATGGTCATTTTGCATTTTTTGGAAATCTCACTAACTGTACACCAAGCCCCCTTAATAATGAGGATGGGAACCCAACCTGAAGAGAAACACAGTCTATAATGTGTCACACCCCTACCTCTCAATCCCATTCATTGATATTAACAAATAAATGCATTCTATGAGGAAGTTGTCTGTTTTTCTTTCATGATTTTCATTCAGAAATGTTTGTAACACATATACTTCATTATTTTGAATGATTTCATACCATTATTTACCAATATTGACCATGATATCAAATAAGGGTAGAAGGTACCCCTTAATAATGGAAAAAGTGACAAAATATACCATTTTCTTCACAAAAACTTAAAATTTGGATCATTGCTTAATGAGCATGGAACCAGTTAGGCACCAGAAGTAAAGAAGAATTTCTGAAGCTCACTTACAAGTAAACCATGTCATTTTTTACATCATCAAATTGCTTTTATTGACAAGGAATGAAGTGCACCCTTAATAAAAAGTGTAAAACTTCTGGGAGGGGATACCCTTACATACAACACATTTCAATAGACTTATTGTGTTCATTTATATAAAAATATGTTATGTAATCATTTTCAGACATGTCCACGTTTTGTTTCATCCCTTAATTACAGTCTCATGATGGAAGTAATTAAATACAGAGGGCAGATAACTGAGTCTGACTTTAAAATGACTGACACTTAAATGGTGCAAAATGATAGTCAAATTGCTTTTAAAAGGATATGACATATGTATAGTTCTGTTTCAATTGAAAAACTAAGTCAAATTTTAATTATACTAAGTTTTGAAAACAGTAAAAGTCAATATCAGGTGTTAATTTTTGTCTGGTATGACCCCAAGAGAGTGTTAAGTGACATTTGCTGTAAGGGGGGGGGTGAAAAAAGGTGATTCAAACAAAAAATGCATGACTGAAAATTTAGAAAACTTATGAAAACATGCAACTTGAATGAAGATTAGATGAGTTAATACAGAAAAATATATAATTGATACTTTATAATTATCTTTACAGGTACTTGAGTATGATAATTAGATAAAAATCTCTTATTGGACAATATTTACTGGATTTAAAAAATTGAAATATTCCTTCTACAGGTTAAAATGTTGATAGATTATGAAAAAAATGTTAAAACGCCCTATTTCTTAAGAAATTTTTTATTTACAAACTATCTATTACCCAACTTTAACACAATATGACCTAACCACAATATGGAAATTCTTGTGTACAGATCAGCATAGGGGGGGGGGGGGTATTTAAATTAATTTTTATACTGTTTTACAGTGTATATGGCATGATGAAATATTTTACCGATGATACTTAAATGCTGAAATGCAGTTTAATACAATTTTCTTAAAAATGAGATGGTTTTTTTACCCTTCAGATACAGTACATATATACAACTAAAGGTACAAAATACACTGCATGAGTAAAATGACATGGTCCAATATGTAGATTTTGCCCTCAAAAGAAGAAAATCAACCAGTCTTTACCTCAAAAAGGTCTGATTTTAATTCAAATGAGTTAAAATTTACAATAGAAACATCATTTCCAAAATATTTTGCTAAAATTAGTCACTATGCATAACCATAACTATATGATTTTTTTTATAAAAGAACATGTGCATGTTTGTAGGAGAGGGTGGGGGTATACTTGAATTTTCCAAGAACAGATGGAATTTTGACCAATAAATGATAAAATATTAGTTCTAGGTGTAATATAAAACATACAGATAAAATTAAGAGATCTGAATATGCAACAAATGCATAATAATGTGTGTAGAGGCAGCACACCTATTAAATTTGCACCTTGTGGACCCCCAACAGGTGCCCCATTTCATAGAGACCCTCAGATCTGTTTAAAAGTATGAGTAAAAGTGAATGAATTGCAATTTAGGTGATAAAAATGAGAGAAATGGCTTATTTTAAGGCTTCATCCAGCCTACATGTGTCAAATGTGAATTTCTCTATAGGACAGACACCACCAAATATTTTCCCATAGGCCTCAATGCTAATTTACAAAACTTCAGGTCACTGTCACTCCCATGTTTATTATATCTGGGTCAAATAAGTACCCTGTGGTGAAAGATCAATATTTTTGATAACAAAATTTGCAATCAAAAGTATAGGTTGCCGTTGCATTTTTACTTAAACTCGTAGTACTCCGCACAAAAGGAAAATATCTATTCTCATATGACCCCTCCCTTTCAATTTTCAACCGTCAACCCTATAATTTCCAAAGTACTACCAATATTCATGTATCTTTTTTATCACCTTTATTTCACTTATTAATGGCAAAACTAATTTTTTCATTTAATGACCAATCAGATCGCTGGGCTCATTTTACCCTCCGCACAACTTTGGGTGTCCAAAATGTCTGCGCCCAAGTTGTAAACAAAGCTGGTGTTTTTCCATTGGTTCATGAAAGTAAAAAATGTCTCAAATGTGACAATAAAAGGGGAAATAAGTCCCTTAAGGTGCGACCTAACAATTTCGGACCTCCTGACTTTTAGATCTTTGCGTGCTGAACATTTTTGCTTCTTTCACTTTCTCTATTTCTGTTATACTTTTCAAGATAATATAACAATACTGTCCAAAACATGAGCAATTCAATACAAATAATTCCCATAAGGGTCGACCCAGCAATTTTGGCCCTATTGATTTTTTTGTAGATCTCTGTGTACTGAACATTTTTGCTTCTTTCACTTTCTCTCTATCTATTATACTTTTCAAGATAAAAGGACAAAAGCATCTAAGGCATGAATAATCCTCATAAAAAGGGTAAAAACTCCCATAAGGGTCAATCCGACAATTTGGCCCATTTGACTTTTTGTAGATCTTTGCGTGCTGAACATTTTTGCTTCTTTTACTTTTTGTCTGTCTATTATATTTTCCAAGATAATAGAACAAAATTGTTCAAAACATGAGAAATTTACTAGAAAGAGGATAAAATTCCCATAAGGGTCGACCCAGCAATTCGGCTCTGTTGAATTTTTTGTAGATCTTTGTGTGCTGAACGTTTTTTAGTCTTTCACTTTCTCTCAATCTATCATATTTTCCAAGATGATAGGAGAAAACAGCTCAAAACTTAAATAATCCACTTAAAAAGGGGGAATAACTCTCATGAAGGGCAACATGACAATTCAGGTCCTATTTGACAAAACTGTCTAAAGCATGTATAATCCACATAAAAGGGGAAATAACATAAGGATCGATCTGAAAATTTCCATCAAAGTAAAATATTGGTAGATTTCTGCAAGTCGCTCATTTTCAGTTAACTTTTTTTTCTAGCTTTAATAATTTTGGAGATACATGCATTAAATTAAAAATATCTGCTGACTCATTCGTTCTATATTTAGCCATGGCAGCCATGTTTGGTCCTAGCCCTTTTTCAATAGCAAGCTTTATGCGGCTTCACATGGTTATACTGCCTGTGTTGTGAGAAGTAGTCAAAAATGTCTAAAATCTAACCAAAAAAAGTTATATTTTTCATTGTCTGTGACCTTGAACTTTCACCCCATGACCTTGGATTTTTTTTCAAAATGATTCTTAGATAATTCCTAACAACTTTCTCTTATATCTTTGTATACAAAAAGTCGATCACTTTTGATTTATAAAACAATTTGTAATACAATTGTAAGTTACTAAAGCGCCCCAAGTGGTTCGTTAGATTTCATTTTCGTTCACAAACTTTGTAGATATTAACTTGACAATCATGCATACAAAATTTGAAACTAAGTCACCTGATCAATGGTTCACGAGAAGAAGGGTTTTAAAGATGTACCAAGTTTTGGTCCTTTTTTTGCCCCTTTAGGTCCTAGCCCCTTTTCAGTCGCAAACTTTATGCGGCTTGACATGGGGATGTTTTTTGCCAAGTTCGGTTGAAATCTATCCAGTGGTTCTCGAGAACAAGTCGAAAATGTGAAAAGTTTAGTACGCCGGACAAAAAGCGATCTCAATAGGTCACCATGAGCTTTCAGCTCAGGTGACCTAAAATAGGAAGCATTAATTTTGTAGCATGAATGTGGGATGCATATCATTTTCTATCAGTACCTATATGGCCTTTTTACAGATGATTTGTCAAGGGGACCATGTTGCAGATGACCATGTTTTAGTAAATTAGTGTCATCATTGAAGTGTACGAAAGAAACTGTAACGTAGAATTTAAGCGGATATTTGTATTTTCTCGGAAAAGATGTAAGCAATATGATTTGTAAATACAATATGATGAACCCTGGTGTATCATAATATCATTTATCATAATGTTTGTTAATAATAACAATGTATTTCTACTTATATGTATTTACTTAGTTAAATTGCTCTGTGTTTCACTGTATACGGAGAGCCATCGTGGCTCCGCTGTAGAGTGCTTGATTCGTCGCGGGTTTGAGCCTCGGCGGAGGCGACTGACTTTTCCTGTACTTCGGATGGCTGAAGTCCCGTGTCACAGTAGGCGTCGGCACGTTAAAGAACTCTCACTGCTCAATGGTCGTAAGTGCCGAGCAAAGGCCAAAATTTGAAGGCATTTGGTGACGTCTCCATATGAGTAAAAGATTCTTAAGTGGAACGTTAAACAACAATAAACAAACCATGTAACTCATATAGAGTATTTACTGTCGCAATAATATTATAGACATATATTTGTTTATCCTATGCAATTATCCTTATAATTTTTCTAATATCACCTAATCCTTGACAATTTTCTAAAATTATTTAATATCAGACATGTATCACTATATAAGGATTTTATTGTTATAGTAAAAAGTTGAATGAAAAGCAATGTGTGAATAAGAGTGAGAGAAGTGAGAGTATATAGGATAGAATGAAAAGAAGAAATGAAAATGAAAGCAAACTTGATAAAAATCAAATGTCAAACAAAAAGATTCTTATTAACATCAAGAATACAACAGGATTCAGTGTTGTATGATGTTAATTATATTACCATCCACTGTATGCATAATGTTTGGAATTATTCTATACTCATATCAATACATTAAGCTACATTTCGAATTATAATCATATGTAACACATACTTGACATACTCTTTTACAACACAAAGACGGGTCAATATTCACACAAAGTAATGCCATACTCTGTGGCAGGAAACACAAACAAATACTCACAACTCGTGATGATCATAAATATATAAACGAATGAAATAGCCATATATCCCATATGTCCAGTAAATTTTATTAATATGAATATAAATGTATAAAGCTACATTATAATTATACCATATTAAACAAAACAAAGGCTTGATATATTATTTTGCAACACAAATAAGAGTAAATATATGCACATAGAGATACCATACAATGTAGCAACATATACTGACAACTCATATATAATGAGATACCATATATCCCACATGTCCAGTGAATGCAGTTAATAAGAAGACAAATAGCTACATTGTAGTAATGACTAGCAATATAATTCAGTGTCTTCTAAATATGGCATTATATGCTATAACCCTGCTGTTATAGGTGAAATATTATTCACTGAGAATTGTCCATTTAAGGTATTTGGCAACATGCCAAGTTTTAAAAATTTACACCACTTCATCTATAAATCAATAATAAAAAAGAGGTCATCAACTTATGTTTTTGTGTATTTCCACAAGGAAGAATTTCTGTAACGATTTTCAACATTTTTTTTAATTTCATCAAAGAAAAAAACGCTTAAAATCGAGGAAGAAATTCGGCCTTCAGTTTTGCCAACTACTTGATTTTAGATATGAAGTATGAATACTTAATTATAAAAAATAAAATTGTCTAGTTAATAATAATTTCTGTGGAAATGCGGGGTAAAATCGCAATTTCTGTGGAAACGCTGGGTAA